>ML108343.1:31666-77915 GCA_003697995.1 Taxidea taxus jeffersonii
AAACTAGTAATCAGAAAAAATGATCAACTCTCATCACAGAGCCAGATGGTAAAACAGAGAGAAAATGGGCTTTGAAGCTATGGGTTCAAATTTTTGGCCCTACCTTTAGTGCAGGCACTGGTCTTAACTAAATCATTTAACCTTTCTTAGCACTGTTTTCTGCATCTGTAAAATGGGGACAATAATAAGCCCCTAAAAGGATTGTTGTGAGGATTACTGTAATGAAACAGTACCTCACTAGGAACAACACTTGCATTAGAATACTTGCATTAGAATGAAGTATTGTGTAGCTGTTGAAGAAAAATTGGTTGAAGAAGAAATGGAAACCTAAAGTTGGGAATTGTCAAAGGATTCATGTAATCTTTAGCCTTGTCAGTAGTTTTGACAACGTGTTTTGCTGGTAGAAGAAATAAAATTGAAAAGAGCAAAAATTTAGAAATCAACATAGAGAACTGCATCTACCCTTAGGAATCTTAGCTTACTCATGAATACCCTTAAAAAAAATTTTTTTTAACAAAGTAGGGAAAACTCCCTTTAGAGACTGAATACCTTGGATACTAAAACAAGATTTTTATGTTAGTATGAGCAATTTTATGAAACCCACATTTATGAAAAAAGTTTATGCTAAAATCTTATTTTTCAGCTCCCCAATTTTTTCTCCTTTAAAGTATCTTTAACCTGGATGTTCTGTCAATAGGCTGGGGGTTGGTGAACATCAACATTATTTGTCTGTAAAACTATATTTGTGCATATACGTATTTTTCACTTTGAGTATGGGGTCCACTGCTTCCACTGCCTTTAAAAGTTCTTAACCTTTTGGGGCGCCTGGGTGGCTCAGTGGGTTAAAGCCTCTGCCTTCGGCTCAGGTCATGATCCCAGGACCCTGGGATCAACCCCCCCCCCCTCCAAAAATCAGGCTCTCTGCTCGGCAGGGAGCCTGCTTCCCTTCCTCTCTCTCTGCCTGCCTCTGCCAAATAAATAAAATCTTAAAAAAAAAAAGTTCTTAACCTTTAAAAGTTCTTAACCAAAAAGGTGAAGAACTACTGCTTTCAATGCACACTTCCTCCATTCATTTAGTTTTCAAGTTAGAATACACTGTTCCTGGGTCACTCAAAAAACAAGCTCTGAAAGTCATCTGGGAAACTTCAGTAGGGCTTATTCCAAGAGCAAAGGAGCAAGAGAGCTTGCTTAGTTTCACTTCTTTATCAGAAAGACCAAGTTTCAAATTGGCTATCATCCCAAAAACCTCTTTTAAAAAATTAAATAAATAAATAAATAAATAAAGACAAGAACGAACTACTACTGTCACATTCTGAACAAACTTGCTAATGTTTATTTGGTTCGACTAAAAATGGAACGTTATATATTCCACAATTTAATACAAGGCTGGAAATTCCTTCATTCTTCAGAGAATGAAATGAGGTCAGTAAAAACCCCAGGATGTTTAATTTCAAAAAGGATCCTCCCTCCTCAAGAATTAAGAGGCCTCTGCAATTATAAAAATGTTTATGATACCCTCTTTTCCACAAGAATGCCACCATACCAAGCTCAAAGTGTAGCCCAATTTGGACAATTCTAAAGACATAAATGTAAACTATAAATAAATTCTGCAATAAAGGAAACTTCCAGCAGTAGACTTCTGGTTCAAAGCATGGGTTTTAGAGTCAGAGACTTGGGTTTGAGTACCACTTGTGCCATTTAACAGATGAGACATTGCTAAATTATTCAATCTCACTAAACCTCAGTTTCCTAACCCATAAAATTAGCTAAATTCTGTTAGCTAATACCTAGCTAACAGAATGAGAACTAAAATGAGATAAAGCTCTAGAAGATGGTAGCCACTCAATAAATGATAGCTATTCATGTGATAGTATTTTTATCAGTTGGGCAAGCAAGTTAGTAACATGTTGGCCTCCTAATGACACAAATCCTTCCTATCTCCAATCTCCCTTGCCTGTCTTCTGTCTTTGTAATAAAATGTAGCTGGAATTCATTTGAAAATAAATGACTGAGCTCTCAACCTACGCTGACCCATCACAAGAAGGGAATCACCTTCATAATATCACTGCATCAGAGAACCACCTAATCCTACACCATACAAAAGTAACTACTGCCCAATGGGTCCTACTCATCTATGTTCTTCCACAAAGAAAGGGAACAGCTCAAACACACTATCAAAACATTCTCAGCAGGTATGTGATTAAATAAATTCAGCAAAATGTTAATTATAAAGTTTAGGTGGTGGGTATGCAGGTATTTAGTGTGCATTTCCTTCAACTTTTCTGTATGCTTGAAATTTTTCATAATAAAGCATAAGGGGAAAAAAGGCTAGTAAAAATCTCCAGCAATCCACAAATAAGCCCAAAATTTTGTTCCTTTGGGTAACCAGATATACCTAAAATGTACTTTGTTTTCAGCATTATTAAAAATATACCTAATAATTTTAATAAAATTCTCATTTTTTACATAAGACCAAAATCTGGGCCAATCAGAGGCCTTTAGCTAGCTAAGCGGAGTGGCTTTATTTATTTACTTTTTAAAAAAGATTTTATTTATTTATTTGACAGAGAGAGAAAGAGTGCACAGTAGGCAGAGCAGCAGTCAAGAGGGAGAGGGAGAAGCAGTTTTCCCACTGAGCAGAGAGCCCCACGCCAGGCTTGATCCCAGGACTCTGGGATCCTAACCTGAGCCGAAGGCAGATACTTAACCAAATGAGCCACCCAGATGCCCCAAGGGAGTGGCTTTAGGTAAGACTTCTGTTCAACTAAAGTAAGCCAGCAGGGGAAATCATAAAGCTAATATAAACGCTCTGAAAAGCAGGGGGGAAAAGCTCTCAATAGTCAGGATTTGTAAAGGAAGGTATACATACTGAAACTAAATATGGATGAAAATATGACAGAGCCAATCACTAAATGTATCACAGCAAAGAGTCATTCTGTGTGGTAAACAGAATACTATCTTGACCCCCCTTGTGACATTCACGAAAAGTAATTAGAGGGCAATTAGTCCCTTAGAGACAGCCTGTAAAAAAGCAGACAATAAATTCCTATAACTGCAAGCAATATGACATAGATTTCAATTATGCTGATTAAAATACAGTGGCCACATGCCCACAAGAATGGCTAAAATAAAAAAAGAGGATAAAACCAACTTTTGCCAAAGATATAGAAGAAATGGACTTCTCATACATCGCTGATGGGAGCACAAAGCAAAACCAATCTGGCAATTTTTTTTTTTAAAGATGTTATTTATTTATTTGACAGAGATCACAAGTAGGCAGAGAAGCAGGCTGAGAGAGAGGGAGGAAGCAGGCTCCCTGCTGAGCAGAGAGCCTGATGTGGGGCTCGATCCCAGGACCCTGAGATCATGACCTTTGCCAAAGGCAGAGGCTTTAACCCACTGAGCTACCCAAGCGCCCCAATCTGGCAATTTCTTATAAAATTAAACATATATTTACTATGTGACCTAATAATGCCATTCCTAGGTATTTATCGAAGAGAAATGAAAACATATTCACACAAACAATTGCTGTTGAATGTTCACTGAGGCTTTGTTCCTAACAGTCCAAAGCTAAAAACAGCTCAGTATCTATCAAACGGTAAACAGATTAAAAAAATTGAGGCACGCTCATGCAATGGACTATTAATTGGCAATAAAAAACGAATGCAATAGGGACGCCTGGGTGGCTTAGTGGGTTAAGCCCCTGCCTTCGGCTCGGGTCATGATCCCAGCGTCCTGGGATCGAGTCCCACATCCGGCTCTCTGCTCGGCAGGGAGCCTGCTTCTCCCTTCCCCTCTCTGCCTGCCTCTCTGCCTGCTTGTGTGATCTCTATCAAATAAATAAATAAAATCTTTAAAAAAAAAAAATGAATGCAATAAAAAAACTATTGATATTCACAATAACATGGATGAATCTCAAAAACACAATGAGAAAAAGAAGTGTAACAGAAGAGGGTCTGTGATTGATTTGATTCCATCTATTAAACTACCAGAATAGGCAAAACTATTCTACAGTGGTAGAAATCATATCAGTGGCTACTGCGGGGCACTGGTTAACTACTGAATGCAAAGGAACACAAGGAAGCTTTCAGAAATTATGGAAGTATTCTGTATCTTGACTGGGGTGGTGGTTAAATGGGTCTATACCTCTGTCAAAACTCAAACTCTGCACTTAAGCTGTATGCATCTGACCGTATGTAAATTAAACTTCAATAACGCTTATTTAAAAATAAAAATTATTGGGGCATCTGGCTGACTCAGTAGGTGGGGCATGTGACTCTTGATCTCAGGGTTGTGAGTTTAAACATCACGCTGAATACAGATACTTAAAAATAAAATCTTTAAAAAATAAAAAAAATCTTTTAGCACGTGATTCTTGATCTTGGGATCTCGAGTTCAAGCCCCACACTCGGTGTAGAGTACTTAAAAACTAAATCTTAGGGGCGCCTGGGTGGCTCAGTGGGTTAAAGCCTCTGCCTTCGGCTCAGGTCATGATCTCAGGATCCTGGGATCGAGCCCCACATCGGGCTCTCTGCTTGCTGGGGAGCCTGCTTCCTCCTCTATCTCTCTGCCTGCCTCTCTGCCTACTCGTGATCTTTGTCTGTCAAATAAATAAAATCTTTAAAAAAAACAAAAAAAAAGCTAAATCTTAAAAAAAAAATTAGGGGCACCTGAGTGGCTCAGTCAGTTAAGCATCTGCCTTCAGCACAGATCATGATCCCAACAGAGTCCTGGGATGCAGCCCCACATCATGATCCCTGCTCAGCAGGAACTCTGCTTCTCTCTCTGTCTGCTACTCCCTGTGCTTGTGCTCTCTCACTCTTGTTCTATCTCAAATAAGTAAATAAAATCTTTAAAAAAATAAAACTAAATAAAAATTATTATACAATATCCTCATTTATAAATGTGAAATAGGAGTCCATCATCAGAGTGAAACAATCTTTATTCTACTTTTAGATTACTCTGAATAAAGACATTGAAGTACATCAAGCAAATGGATCATACAATTCTTTTTCCGGTTTTTTATTTTTAGGATTTTATTTATTTGAGAGAGAGCAAGCGAGCATGGGATGGAGCACAGTGGGAGGGAGAAGAAGACAGCATCTCTAGCCGACTCTCCACAGAAAGCAAGACCAACGCAGAACTCAATCTCTCAACCCTGAGATTACAACCTGAGCCAGAACCAAGAGTCAGATGCTTAATTGACTGAGCTACCCAGGCACCCCTGGACCAATTATTTTTTTTAAATATCTATAAAGACTATGTGCAACATAACATGGAAAAGTTCTTACATTATGTCAAATGCAAATACTGGGTATTGTGATTACGAGCACATAAAATATTTTTGCCCAAGAAAAGGCACAATCTGTAAAATATGAAAATAGTTAGAGTTACTAGATCTATGAGTAGTTTTTTTTTAATTTTACATACTTGTTATTTCTTCAATTACACAAAGCTTTTTATTTATTTTTTATTTTTTTTAAGATTGTATTTATTTATTTGACAGACAGAGATCACAAGTAGGCAGAGAGGCAGGCAGAGAGAGGAGGAATGAAGCTCCCCGCCGAGCAAGAGCCCGATGCGGGGCTGGATCCCAGGACCCTGGGATCATGACCTGAGCCAAAGGCAGAGGCTTTAACCCAATGAGCCACCCAGGCGCCCCTATACAAAGCTTTTTAAACCTCCCTACTCTGTCCACAACATATCTTTATAGAAATTGGATGAGGACTCACAAGTTGGAGAAAACAGACCCTTGACACATCAGAAAAGAGACACTTCTTTTGACTTTTCATTGGTTCATTGCCCAGTTGGTGGGTACACTAGACTATAAAAATAAGGAACTACTCACTGAAATGCGAAGATCTGTCCTTTCTAATTTGTAGTTAAGGCATCTGACTGGCTTAGATTGGCTCCTTTTCATCTAACTCTGCCTCCTTGCTATCTTACTTAGGCAAACAATCAAGTCAGGGAATATGTTTATTGACTAACTGTCTTAGCAATCAGGCTGTACTTTACCCTCAAACTCCTGAGATAAGAGATTCAATCACGTGTAAGGCAAAAAGAGCCAAAAGAAGTGAAGCTTGGATGCATCTACACAAAATTACTATTCTGGACCACTAAATAAATTTTTTATAATTTGTTTCAGAAATAACAACATTTTGCATCTTACATTTTAAAACACCTTACTGACAGGAAAAGAGAAGTATAACTAGACAATGTAAATGGTCAAAGGTTTCTAACATGTTTGAGCTTTTTCCAATAGCAAAACCTGTCAACAATTTAAAAAGTGCAAAATTGGGGTGCCTGGGTGGCTCAATGGATTAAGCCTCTGCCTTCGGCTCGGGTTATGATCTCAGGGTCCTGGGATCGAGCCCCGAATCGGGCTCTCTGCTCAGCAGGGATCCTGCTTCCCCCTCTCTTTCTGCCTGCCTCTCTGCCTACTTGTGATCTCTGTCAAATAAATAAAAATAAAATCTCTTTTAAAAAAGTGCAAAAGTATTATCTCAATACTTTTTTATTTTAAGATTTTATTTATTTGAGAGAGCACGAAGGTGGGGGGCAGGGCAGAGGGAGAGGGAGAAGCAGGCTCCCAGCTGAGCAGGGATCCTGAGATTCCGGCCGCCATTCCAAGACCCTGAGATTACAACTTAAGCCAAAGGCAGAGGCTTAATGGACTGAGCAACCCACGTGCCCCACCTCAATGCTTTTAATGTTAACTTACAGGGAAAATGAGATGACTATGTAAATAGGTAAAATCCTTCTGGAAAGCAATTTTACAGGTAATATGCATCTAAAGTTATAAAAATGTTCCTATCTTTTCAATTAAAATGGCATTACTGAAAAATTTATCCAAAGGAAAACATCAAAACAGGAGCTCCAAGAGAGCAAGAACTTAATAACCTTTGCATGTGGGCCACTCTCAAGTACGTTGAAAGAAAAAATGAAATATTCCTAAACAAAGAAAAAGATTGTTTCCAAATTTGTTATTAAAAAAAATAAGAGGAGGGATGCCTGGGTGGCTCAGTTGGTTAAGCGGCTGCCTACGGCTCAGGTCATGATCCCAGTGTCCTAGGATCGAGTCCCGAATCGGGCTCCTTGCTCAGCAGGGAGCCTGCTTCCTCCTCTCTCTCTGCCTGCCACTCTGCCTGTGCTCACTCTTTCTGATAAATAAATAAAATCTTTAAAAAAAAAAAATAAGAGGAATGAATAGTTAAAATTATAGCACAAGTTAACTATAAAGAAATCATTTAAAATTACAGAGATGCGGGAAGCCTGGGTGGCTCAGTTGGTTGAGCCGCTGCCTTCGGCTCAGGTCATGATCTCAGCGTCCTGGGATCGGGTCCCACATCGGGCTCCTTGCTCGGCAGTGAGCCTGCTTCTCCCTCTGCCTCTGCCTGCCTCTCTGTCTGCCTGTGCTCGCTCACTCTCTCTAACAAATAAATAAAAATAAAATCTTTAAAAAAAAAAAAAATTACAGAGATGAGGGGCACCTGGGTGGCTCAGTGGGTTAAACCTCTGCCTTTGGCTCAGGTCATGATCTCAGGGTCCTGGGATCAAGCCCCGCATCAGGCTCTCTGCTTGGCGGGGAGCCTGCTTCCCCCTCTCTCTCTGCCTGCCTCTCTGCCTACTTGTGACCCCTCTCTCTGTCAAGTAAAATAAAATCTTAAAAAAAAAAAATTAAAAAAAAAAAACTGTTATTAATTTTAAAAATAAACACTGACTCCAAGGATAGCAAAATGAGGTAAGGAGTAGTAAGAAATAAACATGCTGACATTTAAAAAGCAAGTCTTTATTTCACGTAAATTCTGGGAATAATCTATTATAATTACAGTTTCATCTCATGAAAACAAAATGCCCCACACTTAGTATTAAAAAAATTTAAGCACAGGGGGTTCCCTCACATGACAGATGCTAAAGAATTACCAGTAAAGTCTTAAAGTTCTGATATTAAAACTATATACAACATCACTTATTTTGTTTTAATAGGATTGTCAGTTTTTCCATTTTTGTCTTTAAACATTGGTCAGGATGTAGTACTGCATGGTTCTATTTAAACTATTTAAAAGTAAGGCTGGATGTGAAAATTAGGTTACTTCTTTACATTATGGGATGATGAATGTTAGGTAGGGGTAAGAAAGTTGCTAGTTGCTAGCCATTATGGTTTCCCTAGCCTAATATAGCTTCCCATGTACACTACTATTGCTGAGAACTGCCCCCCCTCAGTTACTGAACAGTAAACAAACATAATCGGTTTTAAATCATTTCCCAACACCAACTCAAAGAGTTTGAGATCTGCTGTATTTTGGACCCTTGCCTTCATGGCCAATTTAAATGGAACCCCCAAATATTTTTAATTTGGTATACTGATTACAGTGAAAGTTAATTAAAGAATAAAATCAACCAGCTTTTTAAAAAAAAGATTTTATTTATTTATTTGACAGAGAGAGAGAAAGATCACAAGTAGGCAGAGAGGCAGGCAGAGAGAGAGAAGGAAACAGGCTCCCCACTGAGCAGAGAGCCAGATACAGGACTCGATCCCAGGACCCTGAGATCATGACCCAACCTGAAGGCAGAAGCTTTAACTCACTGAGCCACCCAGGTACCCGGAAAATCAACCAGCTTTATCAACAATCTTAGTTTGCAAGTGACACAAATTACCAAAAAAGGAATCTTAATTTTTTAAAGTTCTATTTCATTACTATTTCTGGATTACTACATAATGTGATTAAAAGCATGACTCCTCCTGCGATCTGGTAAGTTTGTTCTAGGACAACAAATCCTAGAACTGAATCCTAATACTATTTCCTAAACATCCAAATACTCTCAAGAGGTACTATACATGAGTGTACAGAAAGAAGTGTAGAGGGGCGCCTGGGTAGATCAGTTAGTTAAGCATCTGCCTTCAGCTCAGGTCATGACCACCGGGCCCCCACCGCAAATCACGCTCCTTGCTCAGCAGGGAACCTGCTTCTCCCCTTCCCTCTACTTGCCACTCCCTCTGTTTGTGTTCCTGCTCTTGCTATCTGTGTCAAATAAATAAATAAGATCTTTAAAAAAAAGAAGAAGAAAGGTACAATAAGACCTTTTCTGAATCAGCAATATAAAGGGTAACTGGGTAGGGCAGGGAAATCTAAAATAATCTACCAGCATATAACTCATAAATAAGTGTCACATTTCCTTGGATTCAAAATACCGGCCAGAGAACAAAACTCATTGCTATTTCCAAGTAAAGAGAGATGCAAGTTACATATCTTGAGAAAACAGATCCAAAAAGTAGTTTTTAACCTTACCAAAATCAAAATGACAATTAACATTGGGTAAAAAAAAAAAAAAAGTAACCCATGGTGCATTCAGTAGACAAACGACACACTTTACAAATTACGAACTTTATAGATGATTAAACTGATCAGCAAAAGAAGTGGAAAAAGTTTCCAAAACTTTCACATTTTCCAAGACCGCCAAAAATTAATTTAACCAATATACCAATTTTTAAAACATACTAAATAAACCTAACTAAAACACAACAGACATATAAATATAAAAGTACTGCAGTATTTGGGGGAAAAAAGACAACTTCCTGGTTAATCTCTTTGAATAGTTCTCTAAAAGTAACCAGCTGCTTGAACACAGCTGGGAGAATATCCACACAAGCAGCTGACTCTCTGCAGACACTCTGTACTTTTCCAAAGAGAAGTAAACTAATTACTTATGTTTCAAGTCCACAGAACACAGAGATCTGTCATTCTAGCTTTGCTCTGAGGTCTGACATAAGAATCTACACTTTTAGATAGCTTAAGCAAAAATAAATCGTTTTTAAAAAGATGTTTTTGGGTGCCTGGGTGGCTCAGTGGGTTAAGCCTCTGCCTTCGGTTCAGGTCGTGATCTCAGGGTCCTGGGATCAAGGCGGCCTCTCTGCTTGGCAGGGAGCCTGCTTCCCCTTCTCTCTCTGCCTGCCTCTCTGCCTACTTGTGATCTCTATCAAACAAATAAATTAAAAAAAAAAAATCTTTTTAAAAAGTACTTTAAAAATAAAAAAATAAAAAGATGTTTTCATAATAACTTAAGTTCATGGAAGGAAGTACCCATAAGGATACTCAAATACAGTTCTTTACTCTGCAACTTCAATACCTTGCAGATAGGTGTATTTCCTCAACTACTATGAGAACCTTACTTGCTTAGCAGGGAGCATACTAACAGCAGGGAGCACACTAAGTTATAAACAAGAGACTACACACATACTACCTAGCATTTTACTAAAACCATATCACACAATTTAATCCTGAAGTACCCCTCACATTATTGACAGAAAGCAAAAATTTACTTTGTGGTCATCACCAATTCTTATTTAAGGATGTATTTTCATTCTGAAGGTAGACGGCACTTATAAATCTTAGTACTATATTAAGCTGTCTGTCTTCAGTCCCCTCAAATCCCAACAGTATGCTGTGTGCAGAAACAAAAAATTTCAATTAAAGTAGGCATCTTCAAATCAGAGGAGCAGGCTAGGAATTCTTAGAACAGCTAAAATAAAACATTGTAGGGCAGCGCACAGTGGGTCTGCAGCATGTAAGGATCAAACTTATCAACTGTGAACACGACAGTAAGTACACTCATTTTAAGCTTAAAGAGAAGTGGGAGGCCAGGGCGGCTCAGTGGGTTAAGCATCCAACTCTTGATTTCAGCTACAGTCATGATCTCAGGGCTGTCAGATCCTCATGGAGCCCCATATGGAACCCTGCACCCAGCATGGAGTCTGCTTGAAGATTCTCTCACTCTTCCCCTCTCACCCTGCCTCTCTTTCCTCTCTCCCAAATATATGAATACATTAAAAAAAAAAAAAAACTTAAAAAGAGAAGTGTATATTTGACAAGCTAGGCTAGATTGTGAAGTAAAACTTATACAAATTAAAGGCAACCAGCTCCTCATCAGCTGTTCCCAGTTATGGGTGTTAGAGCTTAGTTGTTCTTAGTTCCCTTCTTTATATAGTATAAGATAGCCCAAGAGACTAGATGCTCTGAAATTCTTCTAATTCTAATAGTGATTTTCCTCTTTGGCTTTGGAAGTTATTCAACGTCTCTGGGTAAATAATTAAATAAAAACTAAATTCACAGGAGTCCTAGGTATTAATGCACATATAATTATATTCTGACCTCAAAAACGGAACAGAATCCAAACTCCGTAGCATTGCATGCAAAGCCCTTTTTGATCTAACTTCAAGCCCAACTGTCTACAAATAGCAACTTTAGATTCCTTGTTATCCCAAGAACTTTTCATATCCTCCTCCCTTTGGTCACAGTTTCCTCAGCCTATGAATTCCTTCCCCCTTCTCTGACTACTGAAATTACACTTGTCCTTCAATCACAATTTAAAAAGCCTTCTGTGACCAATCTACCCACCAATCATCTCAACCACATTCACTCTTTCCTTTAAATTCCATTGTTTTTCCTTTATCTCCCTTAATTCATTTGCTTTACACACAGTAAATTGTATACTTCCCCACTGCAGTGTTAGACTTCTCAAGGGCAGAGATGCAGGGACTCTGTGATTCATACAAGCCTAACAGTAATTTACACATAGTTTGTGCTTAACTGCAAAACCAGAGGAGGTGATATTAGTGGGCTAACACCAGAAAAGTGATACCCTAAATCACTATTTTTCAAACAGTGGGTCATAACCTAATAGTCATGAAATTCATGTGGATCACCATGAGCATTCAAAAAACAAAACAAAAAACTCTGAAATACTGAACAGGCTAAAAAATGCCGGAGAGCACAATAACATTAAATATTGTTTTTTGAAACTTGGTTCAGGTGGGTTTTTTTAAAATTTTATTGGCTCTAATATAAAATATATCTCTTACAGAGACTTGCAAGTTTTTAAAAAGATATTTTAAAACTGCCTAAATATTTTTGGGGCACGTGCCTGGCTCAGTCCATAGAGCATGCAACTCTTAATCTCAGGGTCCTAAGTTCAAGCCCCATGTTTGGCATGGAACCTACTTTAAAAAAAAGTCCTAAATATTTTTTTCTACGTGTGGGGCTAGAATCATACCACCCTTACACAGGCTTTTAGAGAACTGCTCAAAATCTATATAGCTGATAGTCAAAAAAAAAAATGATCCTAACTGGCTCTAACCTAAACCACCATATTATCCACTATGTCAATAATGCCATCATTGAACAAATAAACTCACCACACATCACGTTCCCAAAGCAGAGGGCAGTAATCATAAATTTTAAGTGTCTGCTTGCCAACTGAGTCTCTGCTTATCATAAGAATTACTCCCAATGGAACTTACCTTAAAAAAATAATTATCCTTGAGAGCATAGTAACAAACCCTCACCTGAAACAAACTAGTCAGTGGGGGCTGAAGAGAAGCCTTCTTCACAATAATTTATATGACCCAGACACATCTTCTTGTTACTAACAACAGATCTTTTCTGGTAACAGCGATGTTGTAGAAGTGATTTCCAAGAGGAAGATAAATGCTATTTTCAAATTCAGTTTTATCTGTTTTCTACCTCAATTACCTAAGGAATTAAAAGTATTTCCTGGGACTGTAATGATGATTATGTCAGGCTCTCTTCACTGCTAACCAATAAAGATCATCAACAAACAAGGGCAAAAAATAGCCATTTTGGTTCCCTGTAACCCATCCAATTTAACAATCAGAGACAGGGTAAATAATGGTATAAGACAGTTACATTTCACAATAGAACCAAAGCTCAAATGCTATCCAAGTTTATAGGGATGTGACTGAATTTTAAGAATTTTAAGGGACCATTCAGTCAAGAATAGTTGACTATTAACAGTCAAAAATAGCTGAGAAAACAAAGAAGTGGAAAATATACTGGATTTAGAATCCAAAGACCTGGGTTTAATTCTGGTTAACATTCACTAGTGCAATACTCAGTTTCTTCTCTTATGAAAAAGGGACAAATAATACTCCTATATTCATTCAGTGAATATTTACTGAATAATACCTTGTATATGCCATTAGACCTTTGACTAGGGAAACAACATAGGTGTATGTAGTCCCTATCCTCAAGGAATTTTTATTTTCTCTATCTCACAAGGCTGTTGTAAAGATCAAATGTAAAAATACTATGCAAATTGTAACACACTACATGAAGTGCAAAGTGAGGGACGCCTGGGTAGCTCGAGTTGTTGAATGTCTCTTTTTTTTTTTTTTTAAAGATTTTATTTATTTGAGAGAGACAGAGATAGTAACAGAGAACATAAGCAAGCAGGGAGGAAAGGGAAAAGCAGGCTCCCCTGCCAAGCAGGGAGCTGGATGTGGGACTCTATCTCAGGACTCTGGAATCATGACCTGAGCCTAAAGCAGACACTTCAACTGACTGAGCCACCCAGGCACCTAACTGCTCATCTCTTTTTTTTTTTTAAGATTTTATTTATTTACTTGACAGACAGAGATCACAAGTAGGCAGAGAGGCAGGCAGAGAGAGAGGAGGAAGCAGGCTCCCTGCTGAGCAGAGCCCGATGTGGGGCTCGATCCCAGGACCCCAGGATCATGACCTAAGCCGAAGGCAGAGGCTTTAACCCACTGAGCTACCCAGGTGCCCCCATGACTGCTCAACTCTTGATGTTAAATGTCTAACTCTTGATTTCCAAGCTCAGTCATGATCTCAGGGTCATGAGATCAAGTCCCGCATCGGAGCTCAGCAGAGTCTGCTTGAGGTTCTCTTTCTCCCTCTACCCACCCCCCCACCCCTGCTTGTGCCCTCTCTCGCTCACTCTCTCTCTGAAATAAATCTTTAATTTAAAAAAAGTGTGGGGCACCTGGGTGACTCAGTGGGTTAAAGCCTCTGCCTTCAGCTCAGGTCATGATCCCAGGGTCCTGGGATCGAGGACGTTGGGCTCTCTGCTCAGTGTGGAGCCTGCTTCCCCCCACCCTCTGCCTGCCTCTTTGCCTACTTGTGATCTGTCAAATAAAAAAAATAAAAATAAACAAAAATTTTAAAAGTGCGAAGTGATATAATGATTTTATGAACTTGTTCTAACCCTTCACCACATATCTTTATTACAACATTTAGAAAGATTCAATAAAGTCTAAATGAGCAGATATCATAGTCTACTATCTATTGAATTGATTTTCTAAAGGGCTGGAATTCAGGAACCTAACAAATCATTATTTGTTAGGACAGTCTTAGCTCATAAATCTCAATATAACCACGAAGATAAAATGAACTGAGAATTCAAGGCCTAGAACCTGTTCCTCCAGGTATGGGCTAGGTATGTGCACTGCAAAGGGAGTAAAAAATAAAGACTTCTAGGCCCCATGCAAGACCTACTGAATCATATATAACCCTTAAAGTGTGAGCCCAAGAATTGATGCTTTTGACAAACACACCCAGTGAATTTTATGTTGACTAAAGCTTAACAATCAGTACCATAAAATTTTCCTTTGATCAATAACCATGACAAACATCATTTCTAAAATCTGCCTGGAGGGACGCCTGGGTGGCTCAGTTGGTTAAGCAGCTGCCTTCGGCTCAGGTCATGATCCCAGCGTCCTGGGATCGAGTCCCACATCGGGCTCCTTGCTCGGCAGGGAGCCTGCTTCTCCATCTCCCTCTGCCTCTACCTGCCACTCTGTCTGCCTGTGCTTGCTCGCTCTCTCTAACAAATAAATAAATATTAAAAAAAAAAAAAAAGATTTTATAAAAAAAAAATCTGCCTGGAAAATCTGGGCCAAACAGAATTCATCTATAAATGAGAAAGCAGCTCCTGAGAAGGTACTTAGCAGTCAACATTAAATGACTAACACTTAACTTGTAAAAATATTTCTTGTGGCACCAACCTCTTTATTCCAAACTTTCACATTAAATGAAGCAAAAAAGAAAAAAAAATTAAAAAAAAAAAAGGAATAGCCATGAGATATTCCTATAAAATAAACTCCCAATAAACAAGTCTATATAGACATAGATATATATATATACATAGCTCTAATTTTTTTTCTTATGGTTTAACTTTTAACAAGGGAATCACTTCTCAGCCTTTTGGCTAAGATCAAGTGTAACTTTAACAAGGGAAAGTTGATGGGTAGATTATCTTGACGCTATGAAGAGGGAAAGCATATATCTACCCCACACAAATATATCAGGATTTTAAATGCTTGCAAGCCAATCTTAGGGGTCCATGCTTATTAAAGACCACACCACCCAAATACCAAAGAGATGAAACAAACTAGTCAATAGATAAGCCTAATCCCTTAAAAATAAAGATGATACCACAACTATAACCCTCCTACGGGCACCTCTCAGGAAATCAGTCAAGAGCCCTTGGAAATACTCTAACCTTAAGAAAATTAACTTGGAAGTCAAATGTTACTGCATATACTATATAATTAGTGCAAAGACATATGTATTTTGGTTCTACTTATTGAAACCATCCCTCCAGGTATATATACACATCAAAGGGAAACATTCAATATATGCTACACTGGGAAAAATTACAAGGTGGAGACTAACATTACTAGTATAAAATTTTCCATCTGCAGTAAAATTTAGAGCCCAGAGGGCTTGTTCATATCCTACTACCAAGCCCTGCAACATGACTCTTTGCAAACCGGTTAGAATCTAGTCAGTTTTGAAGGGAAAAGGACAAACTGATCCATACTGAATTTAGTTTAATGATTGTTCTAAAATTCAATGAGGACAGGGCCTTTGTAAAGCAGACTTTAAAAGAAATACAAAGAAATCAATATTCTTACTCCTGTCCAAGTCTTAGTCCCTTAAATCTCAAAGTTACTCAGTTCTTTTCACAACTCAATCAGTTGTCCAAATGACTACAATATATGAAAATTGGAATAATTTGTGTATAGCAGGAAAGCATCTAAAATACGGACAAGTCTTAAACAGCAATCATCAAGGTCCAGACATCCACCTATGACTTCATGCAAACTGTCTACACAGTAATAATCTACCTATGCCTAACCCTGATCCCACTTGGCACTTCAATAACATGCAAAACTTTCCTGGGGCAACAAAGAGGTTACTTAAGGAACTTGTAGGAGACAAAGAAAAGCTCTAAAGAGTGTTGCCTAAAGTATGCTATAGGAAAATTAGCACCAACCTAACCAAAATCAAAACAAGTAACAGACAGAGATAACCCTCAAGAACTGTCTGTTTGATTACTGATTTCCTCCCCTCACATGAAAACCTAAGGAGAAGATACAGACTTTGGAAGAAGGAAACAGACTGTAGAGCTGAAGTCTCAGAGAAACTGCCAACTTGCCTGACTCCGTGTTGCAACTATCACCATTTCCACAACAGCAGCAAAGAAGCTTTACAGAATTTGGAAATCAAAATACAGCTGAAAGGTGAGAAACCATTGCCAGGAAGTAGTCTCACCATCACAACCCTCCAGAGTAAGGCTCTCTAAGCGAAGAGCACTCTTTTGTCCTGACAATTTTCTTGTCTTTTTTAAGACAAAGTCCCTACTTACCACCACTATGCACTAAAATTTAATGTTTTCTCTCTAGAAGGAGGAATGGGCCTAGCCTGGAACATGGACCTGAGGCAAGTCCTTCCATCTGTCCTAAGGGATCATCTGAGGTATCCCTTACAGTGCCTAATTTATGTCAAGATTCTGTTATAAAATTGTTAGTTGATATATATACATATATATATGAATATACACACACATATATATTTAAAATGGTTGATCATGTTAGCTGTAGTCATCTACAGAATTATTTTCGGTTTAGTTCCTTTAGTTCTTATAAAGAGTAAATTATTTAGAACCTTATGATAAACTTAAAATTTTAAATAAATACTTCAATTTTAAATTTAAAAATAAACACCTGGATCCAAAGTTAACTTCCAAAGGGAAAGGAAAATGCCAATTCCAAGAGATTCTATCAGAAGGAAACATCAGCCATAGATTTTTAGTTATCTAGAAAGAATACAATTAGATGCCCAGGTATGAAACAAATTTTGGTCACAAGCCCATTCTATATCTGAATGCCCGGGCCCCCAAAGATTAAGAATGTATTACCAGAGAATAAGAAAAGAGCATGTAGAACATTAATGGAAAAAGAAAACATAAATGGAAGGTTAAATAGCTCCAGTTACTTTGATGAGCTACTCTTTCTGCAGGTGGAAGGTAAGAGGAAACAGAATGAGTGAATTCCAGAGAAAGTGTGTAGAGGATAAGGGCGGGGTGATGAGGTAAATAAAAAGGGACAGGCTCCTCAATAGGCCAGATCCTCACGATACTAACCTCTTTGAAACCTTGAGCAAACCTACTGTTTCACTACAGGAGAGACTGAAGGTTGTGGAAATTATAACTAAAATAACATTTATAAAAAATAAGAAAGACCTGGGGCGCCTGGGTGGCTCAGTGGTTAAAGCCTCCGCCTTCGGCTCAGGTCATGATCCCGGGGTCCTGGGATCGAGCCCGCATCGGGCTCTCTGCTCGGCAGGGAGCCTGCTTCCTCCTCTCTCTCTGCCTGCCTCTCTGCCTACTTGTGATCTCTGTCTGTCAAATAAATAAATAAAATCTTTTAAAAAAAAATAAATAAATAAGAAAGACCTCATGAGGGCAAATCCAAGCATTGAGGAAGAGGGCAAAAGTGTGGAAAAAATAAGGTTCACATAAGAGACTCTTAATGTCACAAAACAAACTGAGGGGGAGGGGGGAGGGGGGGGGGGTTATGGACATTGGGGAGGGTATGTGCTATGGTGAGTGCTGTGAAGTGTGTAAACCTGGTGATTCACAGTCTTGTAACCCTGGGGCTAATAATACATTATATGTTTATAAAATTTTTTTAATTAAAAAAAATAAGGTTCAGTAAGAAGGCAAGAAATACAGGATTGAAGACTGCTGAGGAGAATGGAGGTAATGAGAGTCAACCAGCAATCACTATATAAATTTTAATACAAAGTATAAAGGCACCAAGGTAAAACCTGGATGAGAGTGGTGGAGGAGGTCTGCACAGAATCCGGAAGACAAGGCAGCAGAGCTCTGGGATGCAGTGGGGAAGTAAGGTTGAAGGAGTATGAAGGAGGAGGGGCTGCAGTAGGGAAGAGGATGGGTTGCAGCAGGAGCCTAAATTGAGAAGGGAAGCAGCCTGGAGAAGATAAAGAATAGGGTAAGTCAAGCGTGGGATCACAAGAGGATAGAGTAAGAGAGAATGGAAAGGGCATGCCCTGAAAAATTAAGGAGGTCAAAGACCCAAAAGAGGAGCATAGTTTGGGGGGCGAAGCAGGAAGGAGAGCTCCACCATAATCCTGACTAAAAAGAAGTAGGAGTATGGTGCAGAAGTAAAGACCAGAAAAAGGCGGGGGCGGGGGGGGGCAAAACAGGGATGCTCTCAGAGGGACATGGAGATGGCAGACACTAGATTCGAAATGCTTGTGTGATCGGGACAACAGTGTAAAGAAACTAGTAGTGTCAGAAACACCCTCCCCCACCACCAAAACCAAAACAAAAACAAAGGCATGCAAGCAAGGGTCAGAGAAGAAGGTACACTCTTGGGAGTGTGAATCCAAAAGGGAGGGGAGGACAGGAACACAGGCAGGATAGAAAAATGAGGGGGTGCTTAACCACAAGAGAGGGTAAACTAAGGAAAGCAAAAGGAGTGCAGCAGAGGGATGATATTCCCGCAGGAAAAGTGGGAGCCGACCACAGGTCTTGCCTACTTGGTCTAGAGGAAAGAGGGACGGTCCATGAGGGTTGACCGCAGCGGTGGAGAACAAGAAACTACGATGCTAAAGATGAGAACTTGGGAAGAGCACGACAGGGGCCGGGTCAGAAAAGGAGATTCTGTCAGCAGGGCACAGAAGTCCATTATGAGGGCAGCGAGGGGCAGAAAGCGGCATACCCGGGGGTAAAGCAAAGGGGCCGAAAAGAAGGCAGAAGAATGGGGGCAGGGGTAAAAACAGCGGGGGCGCAGGGACGTAGACTGGTTACAAGGAGGGAGGTGCGGGCTGCGAAAACCCAGGGAGCCCGGAGGTGAAAGGGTCAACCCCAAGGAGGTGCGGGGCCTGAGGGGAACGGAGTCCCTAGGGCCGGTTTCGGGGCTGGAGGGGGGAGGGGGACGGCGGGGCCTGAGTGAGACAGGGGTAGAGGAGATGCAGGGACGGCCGGAGGGGGCGGGGTGGGGTGGGGCGGCGGGAGCCCAGATACTCACACCTCCAAGATGCGGTCCCCCTTGCGCACCCCGGCCCGGTCGGCCGCCCCCCCGGGCAGCACGGCGCTCACATGCTGCAGCGGCGCGTAGAGCTCCCCGTTGATGCTCCGCAGTTGCCCGCCCTCGCTCACTTGGCCCCGCACGTTGAAGCCGTAGCCGGACTCGGACTTGACGATGCGCACGACCCGCGGGCCGCCGCCTCCCCCGCCGCCGTTCCCGGTGCAGTGGAGCCCAGACCCGCCACCGCCGCCGCCACCTCCGTTTCTGTGAGGGACTGAGGGGTGAATCCCTTCCCCGTCCTCGTCCGCCATCTTGCGAGCGAGCGAGCCGTACCCCCGCCCCCCTACGCCTCCACTCCCTCCTCGCGCGCGTTCTCTCGGCTCAGCAGCCGCACGACCCCTGGCGCGCGCGCCCGCTCCGCCGCCCGCGGGACCCGAGTCGGTCACAGAGCCGCAGGAGGGGGTAAAGGGGAGGCCGGAGGCGTGGGGCAAAACGGACGGTTGGGCCCCGTGGCGCCTCCTGGGAGTTGTAGTTTCTGGACAGTGGGGGCGGGGTGAGGGCAGGGCCCAGGGCGGAGCGGAGGTTTTGTGACGCAGTTCGGGGACAAAGCCTGACGGGAGTTGTAGTTTGGGCGACTAACACAGCATCGAGTGTGGCGGACTGTTTCAACTGTTGACATGGGGGCAAGTTTTTTCTTCTCTCATGTCGTAATTCATTTCGTAGCCTCTAAAGCAATATTAGGATAAACTGATGTTTGTGACTCGACAGCCTTAAGTTGCAACCTTAAATCATAACAACTCATTTGTTCAGTACCTTCTGTGTTCGCATACATTATTTTATTCCGTGGCCCCAACAACCTTGTGAGCTAAGTGGATCATGAATTCATTTCTCTATTTCACTTATTTGGAAACTGAACTGTAGAGAACCCAAACTCGTCCAGCTATTAGCTAACAGGAAATAAGGCCCGGTTATTTTTTCGCAAATTTCACGTATTGCAACTACATAAAAACTATGCTCCAACTGTACAAAAAGTGTATGCAGAGAAAACTACAGTCTTGGCGATTTAGAACTGGGTATAAGAGGGGCCAAGTAATAATTTAAATTGGGCAATGATTTTGAAGTTATCCTTTATTTCTGATTTATTTTGTTTCCCCAAACAGCACTGTAGCTGTTGCTTTTCAGCTACCTGCCCAAATGCACACTCGCAAAAAGTGTGCAGAATGCCCGGCAAAGGCAAGAAAGAAGAGCAAGAGCCAAAATAATGAAAATAGCTTACTTAAGCACTTAGTACTCGTGTCTGGTATTTCAGTTTACCCTCCTGACTGACTAATAAGTTAGTCTGTTACTGTTTTGTGGATGCTGACAAAAGACACAGAATTACTGGGTTGGAGACAAAGGACTATTACCACACAGGAAGCAATATGAGCTTCAGAACGTTTTTGTCAATTCCTCTTCCCCCAGGTCTTACTGGGATGATGCAAGGGCTCACATGAAGGCTGTGCACTTACTTGGTGGATTGACACCACAGCTGAGGGAACACTGAGTTTGGGGAAACTGCTATTTCATAGGAAGCAGTGACAAACCTGTTCTCTGTCCTGTAGGGAGACATTACTTCATTCCTTAAAGTTGCTCACTCTAAATACGACCTTGAGAATTGACCCTGGTGAAGAGCAGTCAGGGTCTTGCACTTTTGGCATACCCAGGAAGATGGGTAGAAGCATGAGAGACCCATGAGGAACTGTTTTTCTCAACATTACTATGTGCCCAACACTGTTCTAAGCACTTCACATCTATAATTTTATTTAATCTTCACAGTTCTATGATGTGCCCTACTTATAGATGAATAAACAGGCATAGAGAATCCATAGAGCTAGTGAACAATCCAGGAGGAGCTACAGGGATTCACAGTGTAAAAAAGACAGTAAAAGCAGGGCACCTGGGTGGCTCAGTCGGTCGAGTGTCTGACTCCAGGTTTCAGCTGAGGTCATGATCTCAAGGTTCTTCGATCGAGCCTCAGGTTGGGCTTCACACTCAGCACAGAGTCTGCTTCAGATTCTCTCGCCGCCTCTCTCTGCCTCTCCCCTGCCCCACACTCTCTCTGTGTCTCAACTAAATACATAAATAAAATCTTTAAAAAAAAAAAAAGACTGTAAAAGTTACGTTGCAGAGAGAGGTCTGGTGACTTATAAAAGCAATAAGCAACCACCTGAAAGAATTTGTGGACTGTGTATGGGCTTCTAGCAATTGCTCAGGATGTGGGGGAAGAGAGTAATAGAATAATTAAGACATCTCACAAAATGTGGGATGAGGATTCAGCTACTATATTAGAACACAGAAGTTAGTATGACCTTATAACCAACCTGATGAAGAAGTGTGTCAATTGCACAAATAGGGAAAATAGTACAAGTTGGAATAATAAGAATTTTGCTCTGCAATAGTACTCCACAATCATTTGGTTTGAATTGAGCTCTAAATGGGCAGGAATTTATCCACCAGATATCAAAGAAAGGAAAAAGGGAGCTTCCACTGAAAGAGCTATTTTTTCATTTGTTTATTTGACCAAAAAAAAAAAATGTACTGAATGCCTGCTCTGTTCTAGAGTTTGCAGTGGTGGTAGGGATACAAAGATAAAGAAGATGTTATCTGCAAACTCCATGAACGGCAGTATGACATGGTGAAACTCGCAAATGCACGTACGCCTTGATCTGGCAGGCCCACTTCTAGGAATTCATTCTACTGTTACACTTGTACATGTGTGAAGTGACATTTTTGTGAAGAGAGTCATTGCAGTATTATCCATATTTGCAAAAGACTGAAAATAACCCAATGTTCATTGATTAGGATACAACCACAATGGAAAACCAAAAATAAAAAATAAGGAAGCTCTTTATGTGCTAAATGAAATGATCTCCTGGATACAGTACATAAGTGAAAACAAGGTACAGCATAGTCTGTAGAACATGTTAACATTTTTGTATAAAAGGGGAACCATAGATAATTTTTTATCTCTAGAAGTATTTATATCCCTAGAAGTATTCATAAGAAACTGATAATATTGATTGCCTCTGGGGAGGGCAATTGGACACTGGAGTGAGACAGCGGTTGAAGGGAGACTTTTCATTATATAGTTTCTTGTAACTTCTGAATGTTTAGACAGATGAATGTGTTATCTACTTAAAATATAAATACATAAAATATGTAGGAAGGATCAGATTGGAAGAAAAGGTGATCAGAGCATCAAAATAGGAAACTAAAATAAGATACTACTCTCGAGAACTCACAATCTAGGAAGAGAGCAAAAGAAAAAAACAGTTACAACCCAGGCTTTGGGTCTCTGGAGTAATGAGAGCTGTGATAGAGGCCTGCACAAGCTGGCAAGAGTGCCCCTAGGAGAGGCCTTGAAAACGGAACAGCTAAGCTGGGTAATCCTGGATAAGAAGGGCTGGCAAGGCAGAGAAGGATGGTGTGGTCAGGTATTTCTGACCAGAGGAACAGTGCATTCAAACCCAGAGACTTGAAAGAACACGGCGCCATGTGAGAACGGACTGCAGTTCAGTAGGACTAGAGCAAAGGCAAGGGGACGTGGGCAAGAATCACATCGGAGACCATCTCAGACATTGAAAATCATGTCCAGGAGTTTGAATTTCATTCCCAAGTATTTAGGGGCCTCCGAATGCTTTTAAGCAGAGCAGACATATTATTAAATTCGTGCTTGAGAAAGTTCATCCAGTAGGAAGTGTGGAGAACAAACTGAGCCAGGAGGATCCATTGAGAACCAGGTGCCCTGATTCCCATGAGAACTGACAAGAGGGAGGCTTGGGTTGTGGTGACTGGAGGGTCACACTGGGCAGAGAGGACTTGGCACCACTTGGAGCTCAGGTGTGAGGCCAGGGCAGGAAAGAATGTCCCAAGAGGTAGACTTGGTGGTGTGATTTCCCAAGACTAGGCAGAAGAGGAAGAGGCTTGCAGGGAGGGCAATGAGTTTAGTTCTGGATATGAGGAAGATTTGAGGGGTTTCGGGGAGATCCAGGGCGAAGGATGAATAATTGGTTGGATTCGAGAGTCTGGCACTAGGGAAGGGGTCTGGCCCGAGCATGGATTGATGAGCGTGGGCTCAGGGTGGTGGGTGGTAGTGGAGGAGCACACCAGGCAGAGGGGATAACAAAGTGATTAGGAGTGCCAAGGCCAGAACCTGGAGAGTGCCTCCCCCTGGCCATTCAGGTGATGACTGAGAAAGAGGATTCCCAGAGAGCCAGAGAGAGATGATGGCCTTGGAGAGAGTGGGGCCTTGGAACTCCCTGAAGCTGCCTTTGGAAATGGGACCCAGAAGGTTCATAGAGCACTTCCCACTCAAGAGCTTACCCAGTCCTCACAATAGCAACATAAATAGAAGCATCCACAGGAAACTAGGCCTAGCTAACCAGCAGGCCCCAATCATACTACTAGTTTATAGCAGAACTGAACCATTAACCCAAATTTTCTAACACCACAGCCAGGACTCTTTTTACTACCCAGCTTCCTTTTGTTCAAAGAGAAAAAAAGTTCTGGGGCTCCTAGGCAGCTTAATCAATTAAGCGTCCCACTCTTGATTTTGGCTCACATCTTGATCTTAGGATCATGAGATGGAGCCCTGCCTGGGGCTCTGTGCTCAGCCTGAGTCTGGTTAAGATTCTCTCCCTCTACCTCTGTGCTGCCCCACCTCCCTCCCCAGTTCTCTCCCAAATAAATAAATAAATCTTTGGGGGGGGGGGAAAGAGGGACGCCTGGGCAGCTCAATGGGTTACATGTCTGCCTTTGGCTCAGGTCTTGATCCTGGAATTGCTCCCTCCTCACCAGGGAGTCTGCTTCTCCCTCTGCCCCTCCTCTGTGCTCATGTTCTCTCTCTCTCAAAGAAAGAAAGAAGAGAAGAAAAGAAAAGAAAAAAAGATCCTCCTGTCCTTTGTAATGTAAGAAGTCAGCAGGTTTCCATTGGGTTTTTGTGTGGCATTAACTTAAGAGAGAACCCCACCTTCACACCTTTGCTCATATGTGTATGGTCCTTTGATCCCAGATGGTCTGCCTCTTCTCTTTCCCTCTTTGGGGGTCTAAATTCTACTCCTCCTTTAAGCTCTAGCTTAAGTCCTCCATAAAGCCTCCCTTGAGGAGTCCAGTTCACTCTGACTTACCTTTTTTTTTTCTAAATTCCCGTGGCAAACACACCTTCCTGGGACACCCCCACCACCACTTCCCAGTGAGTCACACTCTTGTGTAATCTACTCCCCTTGCCTGTGGGCAGGACTTGTGACTTTCTTCTGCACAACAGAATGTGGCAAAGGTGAAGTGTGTCACTCCCATACACACAGTTCCATTATATAACACTTCTTAGCCGACTAGGATGAAGGTGTCTCCTGCTGGCTCTGAGGAAGAAAGTCGCCATGTTCTGATGTGCCTGTGGAGAAGGCCCATGGCAGGGAGCTGCAGGAGCCTCTAGGAATGGAGACTTCGGAGACTTGTCCCCATCTGACAGCAAGAAGATGGTGGCCCTCAGTCCAGTGCCTCTAAGAAGTTCCACCAATGACCACAGAAGCTTGGAAGGGGATCCTGGGCTCCACTAAGGAACACAGCCCACCCAAAACCTTGATTACAGGCTTGTGAGACCCTACAGAGGATCCAGTTAAGCTGAGTCCAGACCCTTGACCCATAAAAACTATGAAATAATACATGTGTGTTGTTCTAAGATGCTAAATTTGTGGTCATCTGTTACATGGCAGCAGATAAGAAATGTTACTCCTATCATATTTATGGTGTGCCCCTCAGTTTAGACCATAATAATTTAATGTCTAGTCCAGCTTTACCTTTCTAATCTGAACATAAGTTTCTGGAAAACCAGGAACTTGTCACACATGACATGTCCTCACAAGGTAGGAGAGTGAGGGGCACAAGAGAAGGAGTATTGATGAAATCTTAGTCCAGAAAAGGACCAGGAAGTGTCTAATTACAGCTGCTGTATAGGAGTAAAATGAGTGATATGTGAAAAACACCTAACATAATAACATAGTTATCACTAATATATATAAAATAATGGACATCTATTATTTTAATAATAGATATTCAATAATAATATCACGTCTAGCCCCACTCCCTCATTTTGCTGATGAAGAAATAGCTCCTTCCACTCAACTCTCTAAAAAAAGAAACAGACTCAGCAATGTGGCATGACTTGTCAAAGGTCACTCAGCTGATCAGTGGCCAGAACTCAACGCTAGTGAAAAAATAAATTTTAATGGCTTAAATGAGGCAGTAAGGTACACCATTACCCATGGACTCATGGGTTGAAGAAAGCAAAAAGAGGGCCCTTTTCTTAGCCCCTTTTCCTAATTCTGAGTCTTCTATCCTTCTCACTATCTTTTCTGTACTTTCTCCATGAAGACCACATGGAAAATTATTTATTATTTATTTTTTTATAAGTTGAATAACTGATTTGCAAGAGCGAATATCTACAGACTAAAGGGTACATGAATCAAATTTCTTGTACTGCAAGTGACAGAAACTTAATTCAAACTAGTTTAAGCAAAAAAGAGAATGTTTGGTTCATGTAACTGAGAAGGACACTGAGTATTCATGTTAACTGTAGCTGTATAATAAACCATCCCCAAACTTAGTGGCCTGAAACCATCATTTTATTATGCTTATGGACTGTATGTCAGGAATTCAGATAGGACACATAGGGATGACTGGTTTCTGTCCCACAGTGCCTGGGGCCTCAGCTGGGAAGACTCAAAAGCTCAGGATGACTGGTGGCTGAAGTCATCTGGGCATGTCTTACTCCTGGCAATTGAGACTGGCTGTCTGCTGGGACTTCAGCTGGAGCTGATCTGATGGCCTGACCCCCACGCATAGCCTCTTCATGTGGTTTCTTCTTCTTGGCTTCTTCAAGCTTGGTGTCAAAGCTCCAAAATCAACTGTCCTGGAAGAATAAAGCAGTAGCGTATAAGATTTTTATGACTCAGCATTGAAAGTCACATGACATCACTCCACCATATTGTTTTGGTCCTGGTGGTCACAGAGGTCTGCCCAGGTACAATGGGAAGGGACACAGACACAACCCTAGATGAGGAGAGTGTCAATTTTGCAACATAATCAAAGTGGGATATATCACAGTGGCCATCTCTGAAAAATATAACCTGCCACATTGGGATGGCTCCTTGATTCTTTTTTAAGATTTTATTTATTTATAGAGGGAGAGCACAAGCAGAGGGAGCAGCAGGGAGAAGGAGAAGCAAGCTCCCCACCAATCAAGGACCCCAGTGTGGGATTCAATCCCAGGACTCCAGGATCATGACCTGAGCCAAAGACAGATGCTTAACCAACTGAGCTGCCCAGGTATCCCTGGCTCCTTGATTTAAACCAAGCACTATAGGAACCAAGGCCTTAAGTGTCAGACACAGAGAACCTGGGGCCACCTAATTCTTTTTCATCTGCCTTTCATTTTTGTTCATCTCTGCTTCTCTTTATCTATTAGCAAAAAACACGTTATTTTTCTCAAAATCCATGTATTATTTCTCAGGAAGGACTTTGGCCTGTTCATGTGCACATCACCTGGACCAATTCAGCTTGCCTAGACAATGAGGAACTATGATTGTCTGAACCTGGATCACATACCCAGGCCACATGCCAAAAGAAAGCTTCTGGGTAAACTATAAAAAGTAGCTAATAGAATCTATCACCCGCTTAAGTGAGCATTGGAGTCAGCTTAGTATGTAGTTCTAATTATGTTACTTCTCTAGCAGCACCCTGTAGTTGTGGTGTCTCAAAGCCCTTCCCCTGGCCATCTCCATGTCATGCCCTTGTCTCCCATTTGCTACATACCACCTCTCCAAGATTTGCTGGGCTTCCCATTGGAAAGAAAAGCTCCCTGGCTCTTACAGCCGCACTGGCTGGCTTTTTTCCATCTAGCCCTTCTTATCACACCTGACTGTTACGTTTCAACGGGTGATTCCCAAATAATATTTTTCGCCATCCTTCTAGTTGTAATGCCCTAGGCAGTTGTCACTCTGTTATCTGTGTGTCTCGTCGACTTCTCCAGTGCCTCCCACTTTTTCCTCAAAATTGAACTTAATCTTCCACAGGTCCTTTTTGCCAGAAATTACTTCCCACAGCCAACAGTTCAGAAATAATACAACCAGGTTGGGAGATCGCATAGCAAGAGACCAGTCCTGAGGCATTAGCATCATCCAGTGGAAAAAGGGAGTGAGACTTGCATCTTCTGCATTCCTGCTTAGCTGTTATCCTTAAAAATCATTGAGTGTGTTTTGGGCTGTAAATACAGAAAATTTAAAAGTGCTTTAAACAGTAAGGAAATTTATGATCTCACATAAGTATCAAGATCAAGGTGGGGAGTTCCAGTGTTGATTAACTCAGCAGCTTCTTCATATCATCGAGGATCACATTCCTTCCATCTCTCTCCTCTGCCATGTCAACATTTGCTAACTCCTCCCATAGTGACGAGATGGCTGCCGAGCTCTGAGCATCACCCACACAGGTGACCACTTTGAGAAGCAGAAAATAGGACGTTTCTTCTTGTGTCTATTTGTAAAAGCAAAGAAACTCTAAAAGTCTTACTTCAGCTTTCTCTTCTGTCTCTTGGCCAAAAGTGTATCACCTAAACCAGTTGTTGGCAAAAGAACTGAAATTACTGTGACTGAGTCAAACTAATCAAGATTTACTCATGGAGCTAAGAGTATTCCCTGGCACAGCTTGCCAGTAAATATGAGAACAGAATTGGGACTCTGACAAAAGAAGGAAGGTTGTGAGGGAGAGAATATAGGGGGATATAGATTTGGAAAAGCAGCCAGTCATATCTGATGTACTTATCTTCTCTTCAACTTGGTTTCTCCAACTGTAAACTAGAGATAATGATGTCTACTTTATCTACACATGGAGATACTTTAAGAAATAAGATTTTGTGGGGCACCTGCGTGGCTCAGTCAGTTAAACATCTGCCTTCAGCTCAGGTCATGATCTTGGGGTCCTGGGATCAAGCCCCGCATCGGGGCAGGGGGGCACCTGCTTGTCCCTCTCCTTTTGCCCCTCCCCCCCATTCATGCTCAAGTGCTCTCTCTCTCCCTCTCTCTCAGATAAAATCTTTAAAAAAAAAAAAAGAAAGGATTTTGCAAGATACACTTATGAAACAGTGGTGGCTCAGTCAGTCAAGCATCCGACTCTTGATTTTGGCTCAGGTCATGATTATCAGGGTTGTGAGATCGAGCCCCATATGGGGCTCTGTGCTGGGAATGCAGCCTGCTTAAGATTCTCTCCCTCTGGGGCACCTGGGTGGCTCAGTGGGTTAAAGCCTCTGCCTTCGGCTCAAGTCATGATCCCAGGGTCCTGGGATCAAGCCCCGCATCAGGCTCTCTGCTCGGCAGGAAGCCTGCTTCCTCCCCTCTCTCTCTCTCTGCCTGCCTCTCTGCCTACTTGTGATTTCTGTCTGTCAAATTTTTAAAAAAAATTAAAAAAAAAAAGATTCTCTCCCTCTTTCTCCCTGTGCCCCTCCCCACCCAATAATAACAATAAACCAGTGAGACAAATGCTACAACGTTGATGAACCTTAAAAACATGCTAAGTGAAACAAGCCAATCACAAAACAAGTATTGTATGATTCCACTTATATGATGCCTAGAGTATTCAAATTTATATGGAAAGTGGAATGGGAATTGCCAGTGGCTGGGGGAGGAGGAAATGGGGAGTTCGTGTTTAATGGATATGGAGTTTCAGTTGGGGAAGATGAAGTTCTGGAGGTAGATGGTGGTGACCGTCACACAACAATGTAAATAATAACTCATTGCCATAGAATAATACACTTAAAAGTCAGTAGACTGGTAAGTTTTATGCTATGTCTATTTTATCACAATAAAAATTTTAATAAAATAGTGAGACTTTTTAAGATATACAACAAAGTGGAGCACCTGGGTGGTTCAGTCAATTAAGTGTCTGCCTTCAGCTCAGGTCATGATCCCAGAGTTCCGGGATCTAGTTCCGCATCGGGCTCCCTGCTCAGCAGGGAGTGTGCTTCTCCTTTTCTCTCTCTGTCAAATAAATAAAACCTTGATTTACAAAAGATATACAAGAAAGGAATTGCACTAAACTTGAAAAAGGTACAAATGTACAATATAAATTCATGGTTCTCCCTGATAACCTAATGTTGAACTTTTGTCCATTTTAATTTGTGGGTGAGAATCATTTCTAGCCTCAGCAATCACTTCTTTCACATTCCTGTGTCATCCTTCCCTCTTTTCTCAAACCCACTGTTGTTTTGACTGACGTGCAGTTCAAGAAATTCCATCCCCCAAAAATGCCCTGCAAGGGAACCCCCAGCAGAGAATGGAACCACCTACCATACCCACTTCCTTTCCCCTTAAAGGTTACCTGCCCCCTTTCTTCCTTTGTCTCCCAGTCCTCTTTCGGTACAGCTGGATCTCCCCATATCCATGCCAGGAGCCTGCAGGACAAGGAGGCAGAGAGGAAGACTCGGAGCCAGAGAGGAGCATAAGGACTTAGCACCAGCAGGTGCTGGCAGCTCTTGCAGTCTATTTACGGACAACATGTATCTACTAATATTTACTAATCCCTCAGATGTTTGCAAATGAGGCAAAGCTGTGAGGAGCTGTGCAGAGAAGTGACAGCTACGTATCCAGCCCCAACACCCGTTCATGGATGGCCAAGTCATTCCAAGGGAAGCTACTGAAGCCCCACCCCATGTCCAGTGCCCAGAGCTGAGCAATTCTGTTACATAAGCTTACAATCAGAAGTCTCCATTCATGTTTAACCTACTCACTCCAAACAGTCTTTTCCAAAATACATAGATTATGCAGGTCCTCAACAGGGAGTACCCACCACTCCCTCAAATTCATGTCCCAGAGCTTAATCACGTCGTGATCAGAAAAATTCTCCTTACATGTAATCTTCTTCTTCTTCTTTTTTAATTTATTTGACAGACAGAGACCACAAGTAGGTAGAGAAGCAGGCAGAGAGAGAGGAGGAAGCAGGCTCCCCACTGAGCAGAGAGCCCGACTCAGGGCTCGATCCCAGGACACTGAGATCATGACCTGAGCCGAAGGCAAAGGCTTTAACCCACTGAGCCACCCAGGCGCCCCTGTAATCTTCTTCTTAAAATAGATTCTAGGCAAATGGTCTCCATTAAGCTTTGAATGCTGTGTGCCTTCCAAGCACAAACATTGACTGTTAGCAGTTTTCTGCAGAGCTCCAGGACTCCCTTCAGGAATGGTTTCATTTTGTTCTGTGATCCTGGTCCGTCACCTTGCAAAACACTCTGCTGGTTACAGGAAAGAGAATCCATTTCTGGTCAGCTGGCAGTGGCTGAGTATCCACAATGTGCCAGGCCCTGGGCCAGGGCTGGGGACACAGACATAAATCATCAGCCCTACCCTTTAGGACTTCTCAGATCTGGGGGGAGAGACAGACATGAAAACAAACAATTCCTGTAGAATGGGATAAGTTTTGTACCAGCTGCTATGGAACCACTGATTAACTGTCGGCAATTCTCTGGGGAGTCGGGGAAGACTTCACCAAACGGTGTCATTTCAGTGGGGGTTTTGAAGGTTGAATAGAAGCTTATTAGAAGGCTAAGGCAGGGCAGAGAGTGCCAGGCAGAAGGGATAGCATATGCAAAAGCAGAGAGGTGGGGAATGACACACAGTGTGTTTTGGAACCTCACAAGGTAGTAGGGGTCCAGAAATGAGGCTGGATGAGTAAGGCAGTGGGCAGTTTAATCCCAACCATCACCCCTTCACAGCCCTGGGGGTAGGGGAAGAAAGAAATTGAAGCTCTAGCTCTACAACTGATAGTTAAGCAAGATTCTCTTTCTATATAAAGCTCATATCCTTACGTTTTTGTTGTGTGGGTGTTGTAGAAGTTTTGCAAGATTGCGATCTGCAACGGGAACTGTCTTCTCAAGGAATCAAGGTCTTTTATATATTTGAAAAAGCCCACGGGAAGGTCATCTGGAATCTCTGGGCTTTTGTGATGATCTGAAATGTGATTATTGGTGACTGGAACTCTGAAGAGGATAAGCCAAGCCAGCACGAAGCCCTCCTCAACATCCTCAGCAAGCTTCCTCTCCTATCCACACTTTAATTGCCCAGGCTGGTGTTCTTCATTCAATGACACATGATAATTTGGGTTATTTTTCCCTCTCTCTCAACAACAACAAAAAGTGGTGTCTTGGCTGAGCTCTTTGGAAACTTCCAGAACTAATTCTTTCCTGAGGAAAGGCTTACTAAACATGAGCAAAGGGCACCTGGGTGGCTCAGTTGGTTATGTGACTGCCTTCGGCTCAGGTCATGATCCTGGAGTCACGGGATCGAGTCCTGCATCGGGCTCCCTGCTCAGCAGGGAGTCTGCTTCTCCCTCTGACCCTCAGCCCTCTCATGGTCTCTCTCTGTCTCCCTCTCTCATATAAATAAATAAAACTTTAACCTTTTTTTTTTTTAAAGATTTTATTTATTTATTTGACAGACAGAGATCACAAGTAGACAGAGAGGCAGGCAGAGAGAGAGGAGGAGGCAGGCTCCCTGCCGAGCAGAGAGCCTGATGCGGGGCTCGATCCCAGGACCCTGGGATCATGACCCGAGCTGAAGGCAGAGGCTTTACCCCACTGAGCCACCCAGGTGCCCCAAATAAATAAAACTTTAAAAAATAAAATAAACATGAGCAAAATAAACTGAAAATTCTCAAGTAGCTTTAGGAAACACTGATCTAACACATGAGGCTCACAAGTAAGTTTTTTTATGGTAAACTTTTATTAGCATAATGTATTATTTTTTTCAGGGGTACAGTTCTGTGAATCATCAGTGTTACACAATTCACAGCACTCACCATAGCACATACCCTCCCCAGTGTCCATAACCCGGCCACGCCATCCCTCTCCAACCCCAGCAGGCCTCAGTTTGTTTCCTGAGATTGAGTCTCTTATGGTTTGTCTCCCTCCTAGGACCCATCTTGTTTCATTTTTCCCTCCTTTCCCTCCACAGCCGCCCACCTTGCCTCTCAAATTCCTCATATCAGAGAGATCATATGATAATTGTCTTTCTTTGACTGACTTACTTTGCTTAGCATAAAACCCTCTAGTTCCATCCACTTCGTTGCAAATGGCAAGACTTTGTTTTTGATGGCTGCATAGTATTCCATTGTATCTATATGCCACATCTTCTTTTTTTTTTTTAAAGATTTTTATTTATTTGACAGGCAGAGATCCCAAGCAGGCAGAGAGGCAGGCATAGAGAGGAAAGGAAGCAGGCTCCCTGCTGAGCAGAAAGCCCCATATAGGGCTCAATCCCAAGACCCTGAGATCATGACCTGAGCCGAAGGCAGAGGCTTTAACCACTGAGCCACCCAGGCACCCCTGCCACATCTTCTTTATCCATTTATCTGTCAATGGACATCTGGGCTCTTTCCATAACTTGGCTATTGTGGACATTGCTGCTATAAACATTTGGGTGCACATGCCCCTCCGGATCACTACATTTGTATCTTTAAGGTGAATACCCAGTAGTGCGATTGCTGGGTCATAGGGTAGCTCCATTTTCAACTTTTTTTTTTTTTTAAAGACTTATTCATTCATTTGACAGACAGAGATCACAAGCAGGCAGAGAGGCAGGCAGAGAGAGAGGAGGAAGCAGGCTCCCCGCCGAGCAGAGAGCCTGACGAGGGACTCGATCCCAGGACCCCGAGACCACGACCGGAGCCCAAGGCAGAGGCCTCAAACCACTGAGCCACCCAGGTGCCCCATTTTCAACTTTTTGAGGAACCTCCAACTCCATACTGTTTTCCAGAGTGGCTGCACCAGCTTGCATTCCCACCAACAGTGTAGGAGGGTTCCCCTTTCTCTGCATCCTCGCCAGCATCTGTCATTTCCTGACTGGTTAATTTTAGCCGTTCCGACTGGTGTGAGATGGTATCTCACAAATAAGTTTTTTAAATCACCTTTAAGCCTGCCATACTTTTTATCAGCCTGTAAAATGCTCCCAGCTCTTCTCAAAGCTCTGCCTCTGATGATGTGAGCTGTAGGCAACTTAAACTAGGACAGGGATACATTTTCAATATTTCATAAAATATTTACTTTCCTAGAATCCAATTTCTTTTTAGGCCTGGTCTTTCATCTTTTTGGTGCTAGACTTAATTTGCAAAATTGCTCCCCCATCTCACCCTAAGCTTGCTGCTTGCCTTCTGCTAAAGAAGTGAGTTTGGCATTTATAGCAGGAAAACTCCGGGACCCCAGGCAAGGTCCTGGAGAGAGCCTGTTTCTTCTCTTCCTGCTGGGCCCACCCCGGCCATCTGCCCAGGGGCTGGAGGACCTGCTGCCCTCTTGTGGCTGCAACCTGCAGTACAGCGGAACCTCCACTCGGCAAACAAAAAAATCCTTCTGTTTTTCAGGTTTACTGAGTAAATGTGCTCTGAAAGCATTCCCCACAAGACCCACGCCCTTTTAGAGCTGAAAGAGACCTTAGCCCACACCCCACTTTTTTGGCTTTTTTTTTTAAGAGAAGGAATCCAAGGATCAGAGAGATTCTGTCACTTGGCCATCCTCATTGGAAGACAAGAAGGAAGAGGGAGCTGCCATTTGAAGTTTAGAAAGACAGGACGATGCTAAAGACTTAGTGAGTCAGGCAAGCAGAGAAGATCTGACGGGCTTCTCTCCCTCTGTCCGTGACACCCTCAACCCCATCTTCTGCTCCCCAAGGAAAGCTGCTATGAAAACGCACACCGGCATTGGATAAGGACTATCTCCTGCCTTTTTGGACACTTTCTTTAGGCCAAGGACCCAGCGTTCCAATGCAGATCTAGATTCTCGTCCAAGCTTCCACCTCGAGTGACTCCCCCCGCCCCACTTTGGGCCTCAGTGTTCTCACCTGTAAAGTGAGGCAGTTCTAGACTCTGTGGTTTCTTTCAGCGGTGGGAGTTTATGATTGTCACTTTGCCTCTGGGCCCACAAATAGCTGGTGGCAGCAGGAAACTGGTAGCAACCTGAGGGCCAAGTGTGTCTCTTCCTGGTCACACTCCCAGAGCCTAAACCTATTCCTTTGACACGTTAGATGCTCAAACATATTAACAACATTAGCATATCCAGTGTCGTCTGTGTGCTAGACCTGTGGCACGTGATCCTTCCATATGGCTTTGTGGGGACCACGGCCACACCTCTGAGGTTCAAAAGCATGGCACCAAGCACAGGAGCCCTGGATTGGTTGGCCTAGGACCCGCTCCGAGTTCTATACTTCTTACCTGTGTGTAGTCAGCCTCTCCGCGTATCCATTTCCTCATCTGTAAAATGGGATTCAAATGGCAGTGCCTAGCACACGGTTAGCTCTCGGTAGATGTTGTGAGGTAGACATTATCATCTTGATTTTATGGATGAGCAAATTAAAGAGAAGATAGATTAAATAAAATTTCCAAACCAGCATGGCCAGTAAATGACAGATCTAAGATTATAAGCAAGATCCAAAGTCCATGCTGAGCTTTGGCTCTGTGCTACACCATTCCCCTATGACTAAGCCTATATAAGAACTAATGAATGAATGAAACTCCTCATTGCTGGTGGCAATGCCAATAGTTGACCCTTGACTTTTCCATGGGGAAAGTATTAGTACTCAGGATGGGTCTCCTCCTCACTCCCTTGAACCAACTAAGAGAGAAGATGAAAATAATTTAAAAAAAAAAAGAGAAAAGAGAACAAAAAAGAAAACAGAAGTAAAGCACCCTCTTCAGCATGGAGGAGAACACGGGTCTCTTCTAAATCATTAAAGACTTACTGAGCATCTACTTTGCGGCAGTAGTAAGGGCAGGCATTGAGGGGCTGGGAGATAGCCCTGACCTTTAAAAGCTTGCAGTCTAGGGGTGCCTGAGTGGCTCAGTCGTCTAAGTGTCTGCCTTCTGCTTAGGCCATGATCCCAAGATCCTGGGATCGAGCCCCACAACAGGCTCTCTGCTCAGCGAGAAGCCTGCTTCTCCCTTTCACACTCTCCCTGCTTGTGTTCCCTCTCTCGCTGTGTCTCTCTCTGTCAAATAAATTAACAAAATCTTTAAAATAAAATAAAAAGCTTGCAGTCTAACTGGGGAAACAAACACTTGCAAAATCTGGATTGTAATGTTGCACTCTAAAATGGGATGATACAGATTATTTGTGTTAAGTTCAGGAAGGGAACACACAGCACGGGCTTGAGAATTCTGGGAAGCCTTCCTGGCAGAGGAACCCAGGCCATCTTGGAGCATGAGTGACTTTCCTTTATGTTATCTTTGATTCTTTTCTCCCCATGTCCTACGTTCAGATGGTCAGGCACCAGGACCTATCCCATCTTTCCAAATGACTCTCACAGCAGTCCCTTACTTTCCAGTTCCATGACCATTAGCCCAAGTCAGTCTCTCATTACTTCATGCCTGGAGGTGCCCTAACAGTCCGTTAATTTGTCTGCCACCAGCCTTGACCTTTTCAATCTGTGTCATCCACCTCTTTGGGATTAGACTTCATTCCCACTTCCCTTCAACTGACGTTTATTGAGCACCTACTATGTGCCAGGAACCATGCTTCTATGCACTAGGGATTCAGTGTTGAACAAGACAGGCAAGGAAGACCCTTGTCCCACTGAAACCTACATGCTAGTTTTTTAAAAACTCCGGTGGAGACCCGTTATTGTAAAGATTAGAGTCCAGATTCTGGGGGCAATGCCCACCCCCTAGTCCCCCATTACTTCTCCAGCAGGACTCTTCAGCTATGCCTACTACCCCCCACACAGGCTAATTATTTCTAACTTGGACTTTCTTTTTGCCCTTTCTCCTGGGACCTACCTGCCCAAATCCTTCAGGGGCTGCTTCTAACCCCACATCCTCCCCACCCTTCTCTCACAGCACTACTTGCCTCTCTCATGTTAGCATTCCACATGTTGTTGTTTTTCCCCTACCCACCTGACTAGATGGTAAGCTTCTGGATTTTTCCAGTCTGACCTCCCTTAGCACCTGGCACAACACTGTGCAAAGAATAGGCGTCTTTCTCTTCCTCCCCTCTCCTTCCTTTTTAACTACTCATGATAAAAACTAACATCTGTAAAGCTCTACACAAAGTGTTTTCTTGTACACTGTCTTCCATAAGCTCCACAAATATCCTTGTGTTGATTATCAGTAAATGTCTAACAGGTTAATAGGTCAAAAAAGGAAGGCATTCCAGGTGAAGGAACCAACACCGGAAAATGTACAAAGACAAGACTGATCCCCACATGAACCGAAGGCAGTGTGGGAAGCAGCCTTGCTGGAGAGAAAAGAACGAGCGCCATAGGAAATTTGGAAAATGAAGGGTCAAGTTAGCAAAAACTAAGCAGAAAAACAAGCCACGTTGCACTAGTATGGGGAGTGGCTCAGAGTATTTATTTCTAGCCTTTTCAGAAACATTTTTTTCTTTTGCAAAGCTGTAGTAAGTGTCCCTAAAATGTTGTGCCCTACTTTTCATCACCTAACATTCTAAGCACTGTTCCCTGATGCGACATAGTCTTCATAAAGGCCATTTGTAGTGACCGTATAATATCCCAGGGAAGCCACATTCTCATGTGCGGGACCCATTTCTCTGCTGTTGGACACATGTTGTCTCCCATTTTACACTATTACGAGAAGCACTGTAACAAACCTCTCACACAGAGAGAAGAAAGAGAACGAACTCAGGTCTTTGGTGAGACCTCAGAGTACTCTATGGACACTTGCCTGGGCCTACAGCGTCTCTGACTTTCCTGTCACCTGAACTGTACGACTGACCTTTATTGCTTAAGCACATTGGACTTGCAACCCACATTCTCCCCCTCGACACACTTGTCTCCTTTGGTGCTATCACCCTAGTGGAATCCTAGGACCAAGGCTATATGGCTTGCATAGAGTGGGAGCTTAATAAACATGTGTAGGAATTATCCATCCTCATATTGACCAATGGTCTAAGGGGATCTTAGTATTTCGATCAATTTGTTTGAGCTTATCAGTAAAAATGTGACTTTTTTTTCATCTTTGTCACTAAGAATTCCTCATTCTTTTGGCCTTTAGTTTACTTCAGAAGTCACATTTTTGTGAATTAAAAAAATTTTATTGAGGTATAATTGACATATACCTTTATGACCTTGAGGACTAAAATTCTAAATGGATCTCCTCTCAGAGTTATTATATTTCTGCCTACAGTTAATTTGTAATATTTCATTTACCTGGAATTTATTTAGTTGTACTATTTAAGGATAGAGTCCTCTACCTGCTCCTATGTCCCAAATTTTAACCAACTGTTCAAATGCCTTTCTCCCCATTGTTCTTATTTTTTTTTTAAAGATTTTATTTATTTATTTGTCAGAGAGAGAGAGAGCACAAGCAGGGGGAGGGGCAGGCAGAGCAGGCAGAGGGGGCAGAGAGTGAGGCTGGCTCTCCACTGAGCAGGGAGCTCGATGTGGGTCTCGATCCCAGGACCCTGTGACCATGTAAGAAGCTGAAGGCAGATGCTCAGTTGACTAGGCCACCCCGGAGCCCCCCATGGTTCTTTTTAAAGGCCTATATAAAACTGGATCTATTTTTGCCTCACCAGTCTGTTAAATTGATGTATAAGCTAGGCTCATAGTCTTCCCAATTAAGCTCTGTCTTCAACATATTCTTTGCCACTCTCCTATTTATTCCTCCAGATAAATTTTAAAATAATTATATTCAATTCTAAAGGGACTCTATTGGGATTTTCACTATCATTACACAAAGTCTGAAATAAATTAAGAAAGAATTGACATCTTTACAATTTTAACTTTGCCAGTCAGGGAAGTTTTCTTTCATTGACTTTTTCCATATTTCTCAACAAAATTTGGTCATTGTCTTCACATGGTTCGCTGGCATTTCCAATAAAGGCAATTGCTAGGTATCTTTTTAAAGGTTTATTTATTTATTTGAGAGTGAGCAAGCACAGGGCATGGGGCAGAGAGAGGGAGAGAGAAACTCAAGCAAACTCCCTGCTGAGTGTGGAGCACATTGCAGGGCTCGATCCCATAACCCTGAGATCATGACCGGAGCTGAAGCCAAGAGTCCAATGCTGAAACAACTGCGCCACACACATGCCCCAATTTCTGAATATTTTATATTTCAGGGTGTTTTCGAATTGGGCTATTACTGGTGTCTGCAGGGAAACTTGCCAGCTGGACAGGACAGTCCAGTCGACTCTCTCCTTGTCAATGCATTCTTTCGTTTCTTGGCCATCTCCCACCAAAGCCACCTACAGACCCAAGTTCTGCCCTCTGGAGCCAGATGGAGTAAACCTGCCCCTCCTCTTGCAGGATAGATTTTCATCTTTGGAGACTATCCTGTTTCCCATCAGTCTTTTTTCATCCTGGCTGAAGGATGAACCTTCAGCTAATAGGATGAACCTAGTATTTGGGAAAGATTCAGCTGATGATGGTAAGGAAGATGGGCTTGGGGAAGGTTAGACTAGAAGGTAGGGAACCAGCAAGCACTGGCTTCTGAGGCAATCCAGCCTTTAAGGCTGACTGAGACAAGGCTGTGGACACAAGAAGAGGCAAGTCTGAGGGATTTTTCAAACAAGGAAGTGTCAGGACATGTTGACCAACTGGACACAAGGGATGAAGGAATGGAAAGAGGGGTCAAAGACAGCCCTAAAGTCTCTAGCCTGACTCACTGAAGAGAGTGACTCTTTACAAAGAGAAAGAGAACAGGGTAGTACTATTTGGGAAGGTAGTCAATTTCTCTCCTCCCGACACTGAGATTACAATAGATCCAAGAAGACAGGTCTGTCCTATAGACCAGTTGTGAGATAATAGAAAAATATATATACATTTTGGTTTCAGCTCCCAGTTCCTGGCACAGAGTTCCTAAAAGCCTTGTAATATCCTAAGTGATAAGAGCACTGGGAACATTCTTGTTCTCATATTTGGTTTTTGGCCTTGGTTCCCAACACAGGGCTCCCATAACCCTTGTGAATTCCTAAGTGATAGAAGAACACTGGGAGCATCTTTGTTCTCGTGAGGTGACTCTGGGCAAGCTCCTGGGCGAGGGCTGGTCCCCAGAAAGATCAAGCCGTGATTAGAAGCTTGGCATTTGCAGCCTCATCCCCAATTCTTCAGGGAGGGAGGGCCTGGAAATGGGAGTTAATAACTGACCTTGCTTATTTGAGAAAGCCTCCAAAAACCCCCCAATAGTATATGGGGCTTCAAGAGCTTTCAGGCCAGCAAACACGTGAACACGTGGAGGGTGGCACGCATCACCCCCTCCTCCAGCTCCATGGGGACAGAGGCTTCTGCACTCGGGACTTTCTCAGAACTCGCCCTCGGTATCTCTTCATCTGGTTGTTCATCTGTATCTGTAATAAACTGGTAAACTTCGATGTTTCCCTGATTCTGCAATCCACTGTAGCAAATGAGTCTAAGCTAGAGGGGGTTGTGGGAACCTCCAATTTGTAGCCAAGACAGACAGAAGTTGTGGGAACCTGGGGAGCTGCTACTTGTGATTGGCATCTGATGTAGGGAGCAGTCCTGTGGGTTGAACCCTTACCTTGAGGGAGAGGCTGGTGTCTCTGGGCAGATAGTGACAGAATGAGGTTAAACTGCAGGACACCCCGAGGGGGTCCTCAGTGGGGAAGAGGGGAAAGCCTACCCATTCTGTGACCAGGAGTCTCAGAAGTGAAGTGTCCTGTGGGAGGAGTACAGAGGAAATGTAGGTGGAAAACGGAGGTTTTCCTAAACACAAGAGTTTTTCAGATTTTCCCCCCCACAATAATAGGTTTTCCATAGCAGGCAGCTCACACACAAACACACAGAGAGAGACAGAGAAGAGGTATAAGGGTCCCCAAACTCCTGCAGACATAGTACCCAGAATATCAGGGAGAGGAAAGAAAGGCCTAGGTGTGTAAGCAGCACTGAGCTAGCAGATTAAGTGATGGGGATGAGTGACTCCTTTCCCTCAGCTGTCTGAGATCCTGTGGCCTACAACTTGGTGACCAAGACCTTGTCAGGAACTGCATTATCCTGTCAGCATCCACCCTCAGTCCCATGTCCCAGGAGGCTTCAGCATAAGAGAGATTGCAGCCGGAAGGCCACACACATTTGAGAGTTCAAAGCAGTCTCACTGCCAACCTGCAGAGCATGCAGAGCTATCACTCACCTGTAAGAAACATGTCCTTTGTCCTCAGCCTGGAAGAGGGTCTAGGAACTATTTAGGTCTCCAACTTTGAGTTTCAAGGCCATGGTGCTCAGAACTGGGACAGGAAAGACAAGACACACTTTCTCCTTGTAAAGCCAGAGTGCTAAATCAAAGCATGGAAAAGAGGCCAAGGGCCCTAGGCTAACATCTGCTGTTGGGTCAGAGCCTGAACAAGCTCAGGCCCAAGCTCTGTGATGCTTGGCTCTGAGGAATGAGGGAGCCCAGGGGATTATTAGAAGCCCCACAGAAAACAGCACTACATCCTAAAGAGCTCATTAAAGAGGAGAGGCCGCTTCAGTTCCCCAAGGGACACTGCCCTCCTTGGTCAGATTAAGTTGTTTTAAGCCATATCTTATCTTATCAAGAGCATCTTTCCAGGGTAAATCTTGGAACACTTCATAATGAAAGATTCTTTTAAATAGAGGTGAAGATACACAAACCAACTTTGGGCTTTAGAAATTTATTTATTGAATATTTTATTTATTTATTTGACAGACAGAGATCATAAGCAGGCAGAGAGGCAGTGGGGGGGTGGGGGGTGAGGGGGAGGAAGCAGGCTACCTGCTGTGCAGAGAGCCCAATGCGGGACTCGATCCCAGGAACCTGAGACCATGACCCGAGCCCAAGGCAGAGGCTTAACCCACTGAGCCACCCAGGTGCCCGGGCTTTAGAAATTTAGTTTAAAAAAAAAAAAAATTGCTGAGGGGCACCTGAATGGCTCCGTGGGTTAAGCATCTGCCTCTGGCTCAGGTCATGATCCCGGGGTCCTGGGATCGAGCCCCCTAGAGCCTGCTTCTCCCTCTCCTCCCCACTCATGCTCTCTCTCACTAGCATTGTCTCTCTCTCTCTCAAATAAGTAAACAAAATCTTAAAAAAAAAAAGTTGCTGTGTGTGGGGAGATGGGTTAAATAAGTGATGGGGATTAAGAAATACAGAGCACCCGGTGTTGTGTGTAAGTGCTGAATCACTAAATTGTATGCCTGAAACTATTATTATACTGTGTATTAACTGGAACTTAAATAAAAAGAAATAAAAATTCCAGAAGTTGCCATGCACCTCTTGGTTGCAATATCATGTCCCTCTTGGGCTTTTTTCTGTTTGCAGAAGGGTACACATGAAGGGATTGGGGAGCCGAGGAATGCTCCTGCAAAGCTGCTTTTCCCGTGTTGGGGCTGATGCTCCAGGTTTGTAGGAAGCTGGTTGCTGACGGCTGCGTGTCCGGGCAGCTCTCAGCACCCAGCTCAAAGAAACAGGCCTTCATGGCAAAGGTCCCGGGCGAGCAGAATCAATCTTCCCTCTACAAAATCATCAGGCAGCACAGAAGAGTTGGCTTACCAGAGACCTAACACAGGCAATAAACAGGTTGATGAAATCAAGGAGCAGCGTGCTCACCACGCCCTTCCTCAGGCTCTGGGCTCCATGTCCTCCTCCCTTCTCTCGCTCTCCACTGGAAAGGTTGCTAAGACATAAAGGACCTTTCGCTTTCCCACCATTTCTCTTCCCATTGTTCCTCCTTAGCCTTGGGAGTAAGCCCCTGCTCCTTTCCAATGGTGAGACAAGTAAACAGGGGCAAATATACAGGAAGGCACGGTTTGGTCCCAGGACTTTTGCAGAGCCCCAATCCAAGTCTCTGCTCATCCCACCAAACCCTCGAGGCTCTGGGTGAGAGCATCCCTTTCCTGTAAGGCAGGACACTCACTCACTCCTGCCTTCTAGCCTTGCAAGTCTTGGCGCCACAGGTAACCCCACCTGGCTTCCACCCTCTTCATACTCTGTGAATAAGCACAATCTAGATAGACCCAGGTCAAGCAAGACTGCCAAAGAAAGAAGAGAACCCTGGGCCGTCAGAACACAGACCCGGGTCTGTAATGGAAGGTTTCCAGTGCATTCTGAAACCTGGGGTGTGAATTCGCTGACAAGCAGAAGGGGGAAGAAACGTCCTAAGAGAAAAATTTCCATGCTTCTCAGTGAAGGAGAAAGGGGAACTAGCGGGAAGGGGCCAGGGAATAAAGGCAGCTGCATTTCTAGTTTCTTTGGTCTAGGAAAGAGTTGTGTAAACTTGGCTATGCCCCAGGGGGCTCTGCAGTCAACTACATTCTTGGCAGAGAGAAAGAAAAAAATCAGTGGACTAATTGAACGATGCCCAGAGAGAGCCAAACGTGGAATCTTTAAGCGGCTGCTGTCAGCATTTCCAGAGTGCTGGGCGTTTCCACAAAGGGCCTGGAGTGGTTCCCACTTCCTCCCATGCTGATTGGTGAATCTCTAAGTGAACACAGAATCTCTGCTGTGACCAGTTCTTCCCTCCCGTTGAGGAGGTCACACATTGGCTAACTGTAGGGCTCCCACAAAGCCACCACCCCAGACAGGGCCAAAGTTGAGGGCCATGTCCTACAATGAAGACCCAGCCCACAAAGCTGAGCTGCTTCAGAGGAACCTTCTAACTCCTCTGAATGCCACAGTCCTTGAACGTTTGGGCCGCTTAGCCCGCACCTTCCAGATGTGGACAACAGAGGGGCCCAGCTTTAACAGGCACTAAAATCACGTTTTTTCATCCTCCCAGAAAAGTTGGGGGTGGTGGGGTGGGGTGGCGGGGGAACAGGCCAGCAGCTCAAAGACACACATTTAACATATTTTATTAAGTTTGCCATACAAAGACTATGCCACAGGAAAAAACATCAGGACTGGGAGGACCCATGGGGATTATCTGGACCCCCTTGTTTTACAAATGAGGAAAGTGAATGAGGAATACCAGCATGGCACTCTGGACAGCCCCGGCCTGTCCGCCCAGTCCCAGCACACAGAAACACAGTGTTCGGACTTCTGGTTTCAAGCCAAGGACGACCTAAAGACTTAATCCATGTTGCCTTTGAATGTTTCTGTGCCCTACAGTAGTACCACATTCTGACGCATATCTCCTCCTTGAGGCTGCAGGAAGAGCTCTAAAGAAAACACGATGAATGTCAGGGTTGTTCAGAGCCAGGGAAACAGATGGATTGTGGAGCAGAGGGTGCAGAGGGCTGAGGGGAAGAACTCAATCCCTCCCCAAAAGAGTCCTGACCACCCCTTTCCCCCAAACAACACACACTCAGACCCCAAAGCCTCAGGACAAATATGCTTGCTGCCCTGAGGTTCAGATCAGGTTTGAAGAAGGAAGGGAAAGAAACAGGTAGAAGGAAAAGAGAGAAAGATTTACTTCTGAAATCAACAAGTCCAGTAGGAACACATTTTTCCCAGCACGGAGCAAATCTAAACACCACAAGAGAAGGCTATAAAACTCTACTATTAAATCAATTGTGAGATGTAAGGAAAAACACCAATAACTTAGCAAAATAAATACAATGAGAGTTTCACTGAGATTGATGTGACCCAGTGAAAACAATTTTTAGGCTCTTGAGTCAAAAAGACTGAGGTGTACCTTGCACTGCATCTTAGGAGAAAACCCTAAGAGATGCTGGGAGTCTCCCCAGCAGAGAGAAGTCATACATTGCTCCCTGTGGCCCCAAAGAACCTTTCCACTAAAAGCTACTCCCGGAATGTACATTTCCTTCTCCCAGGAAGTCAAAGCTGCAGCTCACTGACTCTGTCCCAGGCCATGACAGGTCGCCCTGGGTCTGTCTGTAGGAGGCCTGGGTTGGCAGAGACTGAGGGCAGAGCGAGTGGAAAAACAAACAATGTGTTGCGAAGAACTGAGCTGTGTTTGTGGAGGGAGCTTCATTGCCCCTGCCCCGGGCACCCTCCCCTCACTGCAGACCTCGGTGCCTCCAGCTTCTCTGGGTGAGGGAAATCTTGCCACCTCTCCCAACCCAGTGATGGCCTTGGATCCTGGGGCAGCTGAACTCCAGCCTGCAAGAGAAGGGCAGCTCTACTACAGAGAAAACTAGTAACTAGAAGAATAAGGATACTGCCCTGGCTCTCACTGGCGGGTGAACATCCTCCAAGGGCTGCAGTGTCCAGAAGGGGTGTGCATCCTCTGTCTGCCCAGCACACAGGGGACAGGAGCTTGGAAACAGTGGGACACATGGACCTCCAGCCCTGAGTGCAGCCAGGAATCAGTCAGGAAGTCAAAGTCGGGGCGAGCAGCCTACAGGGGCGGCGGCTTCTCTGCAGGCGAGAGGCAGCGGCAACAGCAGCGTCCAGCTCTTCTGCTCATGTTTCCACCACTCGAATAAGAGGCATGGGCTTATTAGGGCTGGGGGGCTTGGATATCCTCACGCTGAAAGAAAGTGGCAAACACTGAGTGCTGCTTGTCGCCTGCCCCACGCACAGCCATCTCCCGTGTCTGGCCCCCCACCTGGCCCCAGGTTCCACACATCAGTGCCAGCTGAGTTCTTGGTTCTCAGACTTCAGAACCATAACTGTCAGTAATGTCTAAGAGAAGAGAAGGGGGGGTGGTGCTGCTATCTGGGGAACAACGGTGGTGGAAAAATAGGAAGCAGTTCAACAGCTGAGAAGCGGGTCTAGCTGTGATTCTTGATTTTTTTTTTCAAAATCTGGGACCTTTCTGTGAGTCTCTTGGAAACAAAAGAGCCTCTCTCTAGAAATACCCACTTGCTACACCTTCATGATTTTTGCAAACAATTTCAGGGGGTCTATCTGTGTCCAGAGGCTGTTTTGTGAGCCTCCCTGGGGCTGTACTATCAGGCTCTACTCAGCCCTGGTTAGAAAATGGTTCAGGTGGAGAACAGGTCAGATTAGACACTGAGAGCAGGATTTAAAAGAGCCTTGCCCTTGACCTCAGCACTAAAGCTTTCCTTCCCACAGCTCTGTCCCTCTTTCCTTACTCCTCACCTGGGCCTCACCATGGACACACCCACTCACCTGCCCAGGTTTTCAGTCTTGGTCCAGGTCTGGGTGCTAAAATGGCCATGACTGATCTGCTTTTCTATCAGGTGTTCCATCCGGTCATGCATCTCTAAATTCTGTAATACAGGTTGTGGGGTCAGAGTCAGCCAGCTGCGATGTTGTCTCTGCACCTGTCTGTGCTGCAGTCCCCACCACCCCTGCCATGCCTGCAGAGGTACCACCAGGGTACCCTTTCCCCTCATCTTCACACGCCTGACTACCCTCTTCCTCCAGCTTCCTCCCTTCGAGAATTCTGTGCGACACGGAGAATTCTGTCCTCCCCAGCCCTCAGAAAAGGGAGGAATTAGACTAAGAAGAACTCATGAGCTGATAGAGGCCACCACCTTAGCTGTGGAGAAGACAAGACCCCCTCCTATGGAATGCCTCCCCCTTCACAGCCCAGCTCCGCCGTCTCCTCCTCTGCTAAGCTCATGACACAGGATGATGGGCCCCTTTAGAGTGGGGACAGATTTCACCACCGTAACTCCCTGTGGGTTCCAGAAAGCACTGATTCCACAACAATGATCCCAGATGCTCACTTCGGAGCAGCAGCCAGGCAGGGTGGACACCCTCCAGAATCTCTCTCCCTCCCTATGTATGGTCCTGTCTTCAAGAGCCTGCTCCCTTCCCAGGGCTGCCCAGTGCACACACCTCTGCTTCCAGGTAGGCGATTTTCTCCTTGAGCTCCTGGATAGTGCTGTCCTTTGACTGGACCACAGCTTTTGAATTCTGGAGCTGCAAAGATGTGGGAGACAATGGGGTTCATTTTAAAATGACTCAGTATATGCTTGTCAAACGTCCCCCTGCTGTTGGGGAGCCAGCAGAAGCAAAAGCCTGACTTTTGCTCCTCTTACATGACTTTCTTAGCTTTTCGAGAAAAGCCTCCTTTCAGTCCATATTGAGCTCTTGACTGTCCCAGGTGTGAGGGGAGGGGTGGTGAGAACACCATCCTGATGATCCAAAATCAGGGATGGCTTAAAACCCATTCCATTTGATGTTGGGAAATACACATTGTTCATTCATTCATTCATTCATTCAAGAAATAACTGT
>ML108343.1:78015-95195 GCA_003697995.1 Taxidea taxus jeffersonii
GGGGGGGGGGGGCGCCTGGGTGGCTCAGTGGGTTAAAGCCTCAGCCTTCGGCTCAGGTCATGATCCCAGGGTCCTGGGATCGAGCCCTGTATGGGGCTCTCTGCTCAGCAGGGAGCCCGCTTTCCTTCCTCTCCCTCTGCCTGTCTCTCTGCCTGCTTGTGATCTCTGTCTTTCAAATAAATAAAATCTTAAAAATATATATATATAACTGTCGGGACACCTGGGTGGCTCAGTTGGTTGGGCATCTGCCTTTGGGTCCTGGGATAGACCCCACATGGAACTCCCTTCTCAAAAAAAAAAAAAAAAAAAAAAGAACTCCCTTCTCAGCAGGGACTCTGTTTCTCCCTCTCCCTCTATCCTTCCCCTCCACTTGTGCTCCCTCTCTCTAAAAATAAATAAAATCTAAAACAAAAAAAGAAAAAAAAGAAATATTTTTTGAGTGCTTGCTTACTATGTGACAGGCTCTGTTCTAGACACCAGGAAACAGCAAGGAACAAAACAGAAAAATCCTAGTCCTCATGGAGCTGACAGGCAGCAAATATGCCCTCCCAGTTAGGGCATTCTAAATTCTCAAAACTATTCTGCAAAACACCATATCCTGAGTTTAGTGGGGGAAGGCAGAAAATCTGCTGTGAGGGTCAAAGGTTGATAACTTGCACACAGATAAGTGACTTTATTTTGACTTCATTATTCATTTACCAGTGCTCTTCAGTGTTTAAGAGAGACTAACCTTTTCCTTCCTTCCCAGCAGAAGGCAAATGACTAAAGCCAAAGGGGAAAGACAGGAGAAAAGCAAATACCAATCACTTGAACCTAGTAACTGGTAGCCATAAATACTTTTCTTGTTTTTTTTTTTCCCTTTGTTCTTTATTTTAATTGTTATTTATTTGAGAGAGAGCAAGAGAAATTCAGAGAATGATTCAGGGGGAGCAGGGAGCCCAACTTGTGACTCCATCCCCAGGCCCTGGAATCATGACCTGTGCTGAAGGCAGATGCCTAACCAACTGAGCCAACTAGGTGCCGCATAAATATAAGGACTATAAGCCAAGCTCCCAGGAGCATAAACAGCAAAGGCATGGACTTGACAGGAAAACAGAGCCGGCCCCACGTGGCAACTTCCCAAGAGGGTGGGTGGCTCGGGGTGACACTGGCACAGCTTACCTGCTCTATCATTTGCCTCACTTTCCGCTGCTGGCTCTTCAGCATATCATCCAAGTGGTGGATCTTCTCCCGCAACCCGGCCACTTCCTTTTCCAGGTTGGCAGCCCTGGGCACGAAGAACAGAAAACTGAGGCGAGGGGGAAAAGATGCACTTTTTTTTTTTTTTTAAGATTTTATTTATTTATTTATTTGACAGACAGAGATCACAGGTAGGCAGAGAGGGAGGCAGAGAGAGAGAGAGAAGGGGAAGCAGGCTCCCCACTGAGCAGAGAGCCCGATGTGGGGCTCGATCCCAGGACCCTGGGATCATGACCTGAGCCAAAGGCAGAGGCTTTAACCCACTGAGCCACCCAGGCGCCCCAAAAGATGCACTTCTTTACCCAGTCACAGAAAGAACCTGGGGATTGGGGGGCATCCATGACCCCCTGCCTGACGCCCCAGTGGTCTGCCATAGAGAGGAGCTGCTTGGGACACCTTGGAACAGTGCAGTGGACACCTCTCTAGAGGTCAGCTAGTCTGAACAAGGGAACTGCCACTCAGAGAGGTAAGAATGGATAAGTCATTCTGGAAAGTTCTAGAAGGTACAACTAGAACCGACAGGTTGATGTCCAGGGAAGCAGTCCTCATGCTAACACAGGACAGACTTTCTCAGCATTCAAGCTGTCAGAACATGCCCTGCCTCAGGTGTGATGAGCTCCTCATTCCTGGAAAGATTTGGGTAGGAGCTGGGAGTATGATACCCAAAATGCCATCAAGCTGTTGGAGAGGACTCTGTCAAGAGGGAGATAAGATTCAAGTGTGTTCCTAAATCTCCTGATTTCAAGAGACTGCTATATTCTCTGCATCTTCTCAACTGGGCCAAGATCCCCAGAGGTCCGGCGACCAGGAAGGGTGTCCAGGAGTTCAGACTGCTAGCACCCATCTCCCTCCGCTCCCGCCTGAGGCAGCAGGAGGGCAGGGCTCCTGGTGAGGTTGGGGGTGGAGTATAATGCACTCTGAGCCCCGACATCCTCCCTAGGCCTCACACAGTCTGAGTGTCCACCCTCAGCTCTCCAGTGCTCTACTGACCAGTCTCCTTTTACTAAGAAAACTAACATTTTTGGTGCATAGCCATTGCATGCCACTCCCAAGCCTCAGTTTTGGATTATCCGGGTCTTTTCTGTTTCTCCTGATGCTTCCTCTCAGTCACCTGCCCATAGCACCACTGCTGGGAAAGAAGGAGTGCTGAGTAATTTAAAACAATTCTGTGATGATGTTGAGCCCAAAAGGAGGCTACGATAAAATGTCTGCATTTCCCATGCCTAGACTGGGGTTATCCTGAAGGAGGGAAGATACTCCCCACCGACTGTGGGATCCAAGGGGACAAGGATCGTGTCTGTAGGGGCACCTGGGTGGCTCAGTTCATTAAGCATCTATCTGCCTTTGGCTCAGGTCATGATCTCAGGACCATGGGATCAAGCCCCACATCAGGCTCCCTGCTGTTTGGAAGGCTGCCATCTTGGGGGAGTTCATTTTCCATGGAGTAAGAAGTTTCTGTGTACTCTTTGGCAGCACACAGAAACTTCCCAGCCTCACCCAGCTACCTGGACAGAGAGCTTGGGTCTGCATTATCCAGGCCCACCTGGCGGCTATGGCTGCTGTTCATGCCCCTGGGGAGCCTGCTTCTCCCTCTCCCACTCCCCCTGCTTGTGCTGCTCTCTCATGTGCTATCTCTGTCAAATACATAAATAAAATCTTTAAAACAAAAAAGAAAAAAAGATCATGTCTGTTCACCTTGAAATGCCTTAGAAGGCCCTCCAGGTGATGTCTGTTGAATTTAAGTCATGGAGAACAGGCCCAAGATGCTAATGTTAACTTTGATTTACCATTTGAGGTCTTACTTATTAATTGCCAGCAGCATAAAAAATTTCCAAATCCTTAAAGGTCCAAAATGGCCTATTCTTTGCTCTGTAGGTTTCACTGGTAGGGCCTGGGATCTCTGATCAGAGGGAATCTGTGAACACCTTGGAGCGGAAAGGATCCCAGGGACTGCTGGTTCTCAGCTGTCCCTTCAAGGGACAGGAAGTTCCGAATCTCTTCATGAAACTGATCATTGTATTTTTCGAAGTATGACTTGTGAGGAAGTTATTTGATTTACCCTCAAATAATTTCCAGTCGGCCCTTGTTTTAAGGGGCGGAAACTGTGGTGCAATACTACCACACACGTGTCCCGTGTGACAGCCTGTGGAATGATGTGCCAGAATGGCAGGAACTTCACCAGCTCCCACTTGACCTTGGCGCTAACACCATGGAAGCCTTTTCTTTAGGCTCCTACTCCGTGGAAAATGAACTCCCCCAAGATGGCAGCCTCCCAAACAGTATCTCCCTGGGCAGGGCCCCACCCAGAGGAGCCACACTGTGAGTCAGAGCTGGAAGATCTGACATCAGCTCCAGCTTCCTCCCCAGGCCCCACCACCATGGAGCTGCAGGTTGCATGGCCTGCCCTCCCCTCCCTGCACCCCAGCTTCCCCGGGGAACATGGGCCCTTACTTTTCTCGTTCTGTTTGACAGTCAGTGTTCTTGCTCTGAAGTTCCTCCAGGGCTTTTTCCCCTTCCCTGACCTTTACCAATAAGGCCTGATGCTCCTGGATGGGCCGAAGGGAAGAAAATCTAGGATAAGGAGGTGGCAGCGGTTTCCGTGTTTGGGGTGATAGGGGCCTGAGGGCTAGGGCTCAGCCCCTATTGGGGCTGGGACAGCTGCCAAAGAGCAGCAGGCCAAGCTGGTTTGCTGGGGCACCCTCCCCTGTCAGGGATAACCCTTCCCACCCTCAGCACACAGAAACTTCCCAGCCTCACCCAGGTACCTGGACAGAGAGCTTGGACCTGCGTTATCCAGGCCCACCTGGCGGCTATGGCTGCCGGTCCCTGAGAAACCTGGGAAGGCCCTATGGCTCCTTAAGAGCAGTCCCGTTTTTTCTTTTTTTCTTTTCTTTTCAGCATAGTTCACAAGCCCATAAAGGGCAGCTCTACAAGAACCCAACTGAAATGGAAATGGGTTCGACTCTAGTTAGCAAGGGCTGAGCTTAGCAGAGAGAGAGAACTCTTGTTCCTTAAAGGCTAAAAAGTTCTCGAAGGTATTTGCTGAGGAAGCGGTGAAGTTTGTTTTACTGGTACAGCTCAGAAAAGCAGACTACAGTGGTCTCAGTTGGTCCCAGGACCACCTCCTCCTTCCCCCAGCACAGGAGTTAGGCCCTGAAGGCAGGACTCCAAAGATTACCGCCTGCATGCCTAGCAGGCGCTTCTGGAGCTCTCCGACATCAGCCTCCTTCTGTTCCACTCGGTCCTCTGCTCTCTGAAGGGCCACTTGACTCTGTTCTGCTTCTCTCTGGTACCGGCTGAGTGTGACCTAAGACAGGATGCAGATGGGTGAAGGGGATGCAGGGGAAAGAGCAAACGTGAATAAAAACCTTAGGAGAGAACCCAGGACTCAGGGCCCAGGGTGCAGTGATGGGGGAAGGGAGGCACCCCCCCCCTTTCCCATTCATGGTTCTAGGATGACTTGGGAAACCAGCAGGTATCTCCACTTCCAGGGTTTGCTGGCACATAGTTGATCAAGCTGTATTTTTTTTTTAATTTTTTAAAATATTTATTTATTTGAGAGAGAACATGCAAGGGGTGGGGGTGTGGGGAGGGGCAGAAGGAGAGGGAGAGAGAGTCTTAAGCAGACTTCACACTGAGTGTAGAGCTGGACACCAGGCTCGATCTCATGACTCTGAGATCACGACCTGAGCTGAAACCAAGTCAGACACTTAACTGACTGCACCCCAGGCCCCCTGATCCAGTTCTACTTTAGAGTGACATATGGAACCCATTAGTGCTTTCCAGATGGTGGACTTTGTCAACATCTCCTCTGCCGCCCCCCTGCCCCCCAGTTGGCCAGTGCCACCCAAGATTAACCCAGGGCTGTGGCTTTCCTATAAATGCAAACACAAAGAATCCGGGGGAGCACATCTTCATGTCCTTCCTTCTGTGTTCCCACTCTTCCTCACCCTCACATCAAGCAATACTGCAGCCTGCATAAAAAGGCAAAAATGGCACCTGGTAGGGCACCAGGGAGCATTGTTCCATTTCCAAGATGATAGCCAATTTGGCAGAGAAAGAAGCAGAACTTTAGAATGAAAAATTAAGGAAGAACTTGCCTCCCTTCCTCCCGCATGCCAACTTCAGGTCTCAGCTTAGATATCCTTTCAGAAGCCTCCATGCCCGGTGAGTAGTCCTTCCATTGTGTGGCCTTCCTTCTTAGAGCACTGAGGGGATTTTGCCCAGTCGCTTGTGTGCACTCCAGTGGGCCATCGGCAAGAACCATTACATTTCCAGAGCTCAGCCTGGTATCTAACACACAGTTACTGCTCGCTAATGTCATGAGAAGAATTGGTACTCATCTAGTCTAATCCTCTCCTTTTGCAACTAAAGGTCAACTGATTTACCCAAGGTACAGAGCTAGGGAATAACAGAGCAATGGTAGAACACAATGACTTCATTATTCATCTCAATTTTTCCCAGCTACCCCACATTGACTCCCCAGTCAGCTGCTACAGAAGAATCCACATAACCTCTCAAAAGTCCATGCAGCCCTGGGAAAACAGAACACCAAAGTCATCAGTTTGTCTGACTCCTCCCAAAGTCAGACTCAGGGAAGAGAAAGCAAAGCCCAGGAGGATGTGTGATGGGATACATCCATCCTACACACCAGCCCCGTGCAGAGCCAATCCTCTTCAAACCCTTCCTGACAGCAAGCTGCTGCTGGGGGAACGGAAAACCCATGCTCCCTGGCAGGTTGTTTTCACAGTAATTGACAATCTTGCCCTTGCTACCCCCTTTATAGAGAAGTAGAACAGAGAGTTTCATTCACTAGCAAAGACAGAGAAAAGCCTCCAAAGGTCCCTTTTTAGCCTGGAACAGGCTAGGCCCATGGACAGGAACATAAAAACAAAAGCTCTCACTTCTGTACCTAACACTGCATGCAGGTTGGTGTGTCCTCAAAGCACAGTGTTAATGGGCCATGGGCTGATCCTCACACTCTGCCGTGGGATCACAAAGGAAAAAAAACATACTCCTCTGCCACATTTGTCCCTGTTGCTCCAGTCAGCAATGCCCCAAAGGAGCCTCTTAATCTGAGAGGGTGTGCCAACCTACCCCAACAGCAGAAACAGCACCTCTGACTGTAGGCAGGGGCTGCTTATCAAGGCCAGCCCCTTCTGGGAAACTGGGGGCGGGTGGCTACAGCAGTCAGGGACCTTCTGGCCTTAGGGTTTCACTCTGGACCCTTTCATTCAAGCACTGAGACCCAGAGCTAGCAGACCCCTCCCACAGATGGCCCAAACCAACAAGTGCTTCATAACACCCCTCAGTGTAGAAATTTCTTTCCAGGGCACCTGGGTGGATCAGTGGTGTAAGCATCTGCCTTCAGCTCAGGTCATGATCTCAGAGGCCTGGGATCGAGCCCCGCATTGGGCTCCTTGCTTAGCAAAAAGCCTGCTTCTCCCTCTCTCACTCCCCCTGCTTGTGTCCCCTCTCTCGCTGTGTGCTTCTCTGTCATTAAATAAAATCTCTACCAAAAAATAAAATGAGAAAGAAATTTCTTTCCAAAATTCAGAGTCTGGTCAGTGCTACAGCCTCAGCCTCCCTTTCTCCTGGTGTGTACCAAGAAGGTAGGGAACAGCTGGTCACCAAAATGATCCATCGTCAACCCACTTATCCAAATTGTGGGTTCTGAAACAGATGCGGCGAACTCCTTTACTGCACAACTACTTTGTTCCAAGAACAAACTTGTCACAGTATCACATGAAGTCCAAACTATTTAGGATAGCAAAACCCGCTTAACTAATTTGATCACTAAGAAAAATACAGGGTTATCTTATGTTTCTAAAATTCTTCAGAGTAATAAATATACTTACATGTCTTACCTCTCAATTCACAGACCACACTTGTATACTTAAAATGACCCCTTTTTACATAATTTGGAACTGATACTTAGGTTAAATTACTTGCTCAAATAACTGATCATCTCTAAAGGCAATTGATTAGCCCTGTGCCTTCTTCCTCCCCCTCAATATCCCTCTTAAAAATTCTCTCTCTTGGGATGCCTGGGTGGCTCGGTTGGTTAAGCGGCTGTCTTCGGCACAGGTCATGATCCCAGCGTCCTGGGATCGAGTCCCACATCGGGCTCCTTGCTCGGCAGGGAGCCTGCTTCTCCCTCTGCCTCTGCCTACCACTCTGTCTGCCTGTGCTCACTCTCTCTCTCTCTCTCTCTGACAAAAAAAAAAAAATTCTCTCTCTTAGTCCCACAGAAGAGAAGCATTCAGTCTTCTTCCTACCACCAGCTCCTGGCATGCCTGGGCAGGGCACATCCTATCATTACATATTTATGACATAGAAATTCTTTCCATGTGGATGAACAATAGCAGATAACAGATGGTTAATCTCACACAGAAGCCTAGTGTCTTCCCAGTGTACCTCATTTTATACTCAAAGAATTTTCTGGAAAGTATGGCAGACCTCACACACTTTTAAATTGTGGGGGGCTTTCACTCTCAACAGACTTTTGTACTTTTTTAATCTTCCATAATAATTTAGTATTACTTTTGTAACAATAATTGAAATACTCATTCCAGATCACAAGGCTCTGCATATAAAATCAAGACTTGACTTCCAGAAGTCCTCTGACTCCATGGGCACAGATCTTTCTACAGCCATACTGTTCCACCCACTTATCCAGTCCACATTTAAGAGGTACCCACCTTACGTCAGATGTTATGCCAGATATGGGTGACCTTGACAGCAACATTCCCTGCCTGTGAGCTGCCTAGAGCCTAGTAATTCTTACTGTGGTAAGAGTAACGGCCCCTGAATTACCTGCTATCCCAGACCAGCACTACTACTCAACTTCAGCAGAGAAACAAGAGCCAACCTTTAAACCATGGGCTCGCCTTGAACGGCAAAAACTATAAATGCCAAGGAATGCGAATACCAGACAGGAAAGTGCCCAGGCCTCGATGCCTGGCCTCTCTAGCTGCTGGCACATGGCTGAAAGACATGAAGTCCATGCTAAGTCATGGCCCTATATCCAGCAGCCCAACCCTTGGGGCACTTTCTCCTCAAACCCCAAATCTCACCTCAAAAGCCACACGGTCTGACTGGTGCTGCCGCTCAGCCTCCCGCAGCTTGACAAGCAGGTCCCGCACGGTCTTCCTCAAGCTCTCGGCATCTTCGCTTATGTAGGCATCTACCTATAGTCAGAGCAGGGAAAAGAAGGTGAAGGCACTGTGTTTGTGGAAGAGGAGGTCCCCTGCAACACACGTGTGGGCCCTATTGTCCAGACCACCAAGTTATTCACGCAAAAACACTATTTCTTCATATCCTGAGGAACTCAACTAGCCTCAACTCACCTGATGATTTTAGGACACACTCAGTAATTTTTATACAGGTATCAATGGATTGACAGGTAGGCTGATGCCATCCTCACCTGTAGGTCCTGCTTCCATCAGACGAGTTCTCTGAGAGGGGGTACCGTGTTCCCCTTTAGACTACAGTGCCCCAAGGGTAGGAATTGGGCCACACCCCTCAGGAAGGGTGCACCCCAAAGGCACATGTTTTGGTCTTTTCTGCAGCTAGCATAGAGACCAGCACACAGAGGGTTACTGATGGACAGGCAGGTTTAGAGCAAAAACACCCAATCAACTGCAAGGAATCTGATTCGATTCTTCATTGAGGTTACCATGAGTCTCTCCCCAGACACACCCAGTCGTGGGTTGGTGGTTAACACTGTTTTGGCATGTAGGGTCTTGTCCCCAGTTACCAGCTCCCAGCAAGTCTGACAGAAAAATCTTTCCCTGTCTTGCACTTTAGGAAGCACGGAGCTCTCAGCTGGGAGGCGGGCCACAGGGCCCTAGTGGCTGCACCATCACTGAGTCCAGTGGGCCTTTGTGAAGCAGCAAGAAGATGCCTTACCATGCCCTGCCTTACAGGCTGACTCAAATATAAGATAATATCTGGCAGGGCTTAGAGCTCTCAAGGAGAAAAACCTGAAGAAAAGGCATTATTATAAACTTTTGCCAACTATGGTGATTCAGGGGAACGGAAAAAATTCAAACTGCACATCTAGAGTGAGCAGCTAGAATCATAACATCCCAAACTCTAGCCATCAAGAAGTTATCCAGTCCATGGCCCTCGATCTAGAACTAAGTTGCTGAGCAGGTAAACACAATTTAAAAGCTCCTGGAGCAAACCACTATGTGCTTATTTCAGACAGTGTTCTAATAAGGCTATTTAATGACATGGAAAATGTTCTCTTCATAATATGAAGAGAAAAAAGTTAGTTACAAAATTGCATGTACGAGTTAGAAATACACCAGATTTAGGTACAGCAGTGTGGATAGATCCTAAGAACATGGCGTTGGGTAAAAAGGAAAACAAAATTCATTGTGAAAATTGAAAACACACACATATCTAAGCTATACATTGAATATATTAGAATGTATACCTTTTGGCTGGGTAGGCAGAATCAAAAAAGAAAAAAGTAAAAGGTCATTATGAGATCAGAGATGATAATATGCCCTAATGGATGGGTAGAACTGATTCAGACCTGCACTCTGGAGCCAGAAAAAAACAATCCAACAACAAAACAAAACAAAAAAACCCACCCAAACAAAAGAAACAAACAGAAAGAAATGCTATATACAGTATAATCTCGATATTGTAATACACATTTGCATTTCAAACCATGGTTTTTCAGATGAATGGATAAACAAGATGTGCTATGTATACATATACAATGGAATATTATGCAGCCACCAAAAAATTGAAATCTTGCCATTTGCAACGACATGGATGGAACTAGAGGGTATTATGCTAAGCGAAACAAGTCAATCAGAAAAGACAATTATCATATGATCTCTCTAATATGAGGAATTTGAGAACCAAGGCAGAGGACCATAGGGGAAGGGAGGGAAAAATGAAACAAGATGAAACCAGAGAGGGAGACAAACCATAAAAGACTCTTAATCTCAGGAAACAAATTGAGGGTTGCTGGTAGGGAAGAGGGTAGGAGGGATGGGAAGGCTGGGTGATGGACATTGGGGAGGGTATGTGCTATGAAAAATGCTGTGAATTATGTAAGACTGATGAATCACAGACCTATACCCCTGAAACAAATAATACATTATATGTTAATTTAAAAAAAAAAAACCTGGTTTTTCTCTAGGTAGATTCGAATGACGTTTTTTTCTTCTTTCACGTTTGTTTCTGAATTTCCTAAATTTTCTACGATAAGCATATCTTATTACATAAGCACAAAAGGTAATAACAAAGGCCCCACCTCCCTTTTTTCTTAACAATGATAGCCATGTTTATTTCTTAATTATACCTCAATAAAGCTGGAGGATAATTTTTTTCAAAAAGGATAGCCAGGATGAGCATTGTGCAACACATAGGATTGTTGAGTCACTATATTGTACACCTGAAATTAATGTGACACTGTATGTTAACTATACTGGAATTTTAATAAATAAATAAACAAGGACAGCCATGGAAAGAAATACCACTATGTCATTATTCAAAAGGAGGAGGTAGATCTATATGTACTAACATAGAGAGAAGGCTATAAATTTAATAAACTTTACTTTGATGGAAGGCTACAGTTTAAAAAAAATTGAAAAGCGGGACGCCTGGGTGGCTCAGTTGGTTAAGCAGCTGCCTTCGGCTCAGGTCATGATCCCAGCGTCCTGGGATCGAGTCCCACATCGGGCTCCTTGCTCGGCAGGGAGCCTGCTTCTCCCTCTGCCTCTGCCTGCCTCTCTGTCTGCCTGTGCTCACTCTCTCTCTCTCTCTAACTAATAAATAAATAAGATCTTAAAAAAAAATTTTTTAAAAATTGAAAAGCAAGCAAAGAATAATGTATTTATCATGACCCTGAATCTGTGCAAAGTATGTGCATATTATACACATGTATTTATACATGTGTCAATGGTATGTATGTATATATTAATAAATATACAAATAAACAGGCATATGTTATTTAGATAGGATGGTCTGTGTATAGAAAAATACACTAGGGGGTGCCTGGTTGGCTCAATCGAAGAGCATGAGACTCTTGACCTTGGAGTTGCAAATTTGAGCCCTACATTGGATATAGAGATTACTTAAAAAAAGAAAGAAAGAAAGAAAGATAGAAAAGAAAAAACATACTCAGCTTTAGCTAGACATCAGAATCCCCTAAAGAGATATATTCTCTTTTTTCTAAGATTTTCTTTTTAAGTAATCTCCACACCCCATATGGGGCTCAAACTCACAACCCAAGATCAAAAGTTGCATGCTCAGAGTGCCTTGGGAGTTCAATCAGTTAAGCCTCCAACTCTTGATTTCTTATCAGGTCATGATCTCAGGGTTGTGAGATTTGAGCCCCATATGATGGAGTCAGGCTCCACACTGATTGTGGAGCCTACTTAAGATTCTCTCTCCCACTCCCTCTCTCCACTTCCCCCCTCGGTAGATAGATAGATAGATAGATAGATAGATAAACAAAGAAAATTAAATAAAATTAAAGTTGCATGCTCTACCCTCTAAGACAGCCAGGCTCCCCTGAAGAGCTTTTTCAAGTCCCAATGGCTAGTCCATGTCTCAGACCAATTAAATTATAATCTCTGGGGCTGGCACCAGGCTTGTATCCTGAAAGCTCCCAGGGCCATTCCAATCAGCAGCAAAGGCCAAGAGCACTGCTCTAAAAGGATCCACCTGGGCACCTGAGTGGCTCAGTGGTTAAAGCCTCTGCCTTTGGCTCGGGTCATGATCTCAGGGTCCTGGGATCGAGCCCCACATCGGGCTCTCTGCTCGGCAGGGAGCCTGCTTCCCTTCCTCTCTCTGCCTGCTTGTGATCCTGTCTGTCAAATAAATAAATAAAAAATTTAAAAATAAATAAATAAAAAATAAAAGGATCCACCCACTTCAATCTGTTAACAGTGGATCCTTCAAAGGAGTGGAACTGGGCAAGGAGAATTTCCGGTTTGCATTGTTTCTCTGTTTGAATTTTTTTTTTTTATTTTTTTTATTTTTTTTTAAGGTTTTTTTTTTTTTTTTTTTTTTAATTTGTTAGAGAGAGAGAGAGAGAGAGAGCGAGCGAGCACAGGCAGAGAGGCAGGGAGAGGCAGAGGGAGAAGCAGGCTCCCTGCCGAGCAAGGAGCCCGATGTGGGACTTGATCCCAGGACGCTGGGATCATGACCTGAGCTGAAGGCAGCCGCTTAACCAACTGAGCCACCCAGGCGTCCCCTCTGTTTGAATTTTTACAGAAACTTTACTCTTACCTTTAGTGAGAGAGAAAGAGTGATAACAAGGGGATCAGGGAGGAGGCTATCCTGCCTCCTGGCAGTGAAGTAGTTACCATTTTCCCTGTAACGTACCTCAGGTGGGCTGCTATACTGGGTCGTGGAGCTTGGATTTAATCCATTTGGCTTTTCTAACACCACCTGTTCAAAGGAAAATAAAATCAGTAGTTAAAACAGCCCAAACAACCAACTTTGAAACATTAATATCTGAAGAACTCAAATCTCAGAATAAGAGAAAGAGGTGGAGAAGATAGAGAAAGAAGAGGGAGGGGAAGTGCAGGAGGAAGAGGAAGAAGAAAAGGAAGGAAGGCGAGTAGGAGGGCAGGCAGAAAGAGAAAAAAGACTTTGAGCACTCTGTGGAAAATGGAGAGGACAAGCGGTGGAGAAACGCTTGTTTCTTCCTTGGAGTATTCCCTTGGAAGGGAATACTCTGTCTAGCCTTGTGCGGAGGATGAGGGGAACCTCAGGCCAAAACCTTTCAGCACAGAGAAGAACATGCAGGCTGACTCCTGGAAGCCCAGGGAATACATGCAGCTGCCTGCCACCAACAAAGAGCTTCCATTGCCCCTCGGGGATCCTGACAAAGTTTGATGAAGCATAAAGTGGAAGGCGAAGCAGCCTTTGCTGCAATCCTTTCCAGCCCAAAGCCTGATTATTCATCATATGACTGCTGGTCTGTGCAAGCAAGGGCCCTGGACTTTCGGGCCCGTCTCCGGACACACCAGGCTCTTCAGCCACCTCACAAAGCACCTCCCAGCCGCCAGATGTGAGCTCAGGCAGTGAAAGTCCTACCTTCCATCACAGCAAAACAAATTAGGCAGAAACACCACACAAGCCTCGTCCACACTCACACCAGAGAGGAACCTTGCTGCCACTAGCTGCCAGGTCACTGTTTCCCTCAGGAGAATGAGGGCAGGGGCTACTGGAGAAAGACTACCCCACCACTCACTCCCCGAACAAAATGCAGATGAAGGAGATACAACTCAGCATCTAAAGGAGGATGAGGGTGAAATGGAAGAGACGGATCTGTTCTCCTGAGCACACTTCTAGCCTCCAATTTTAGAAAAGCCAAAAAGCAAGATCCCAGGGTTATTCATCCACCTCAAGAAGACATCTCCAATAGGTTCAATATGACATTTACTGATGACCTTCTGCATCGTTGACCCTGTGCTGAGTGTGAGGCTACAGAATCGGGGGTGGGGTGAACCCTAACCTCAGGGAACTTCTGGTGCCTGGGTAGAGACAGTTACATATACAAATAACACACAAGGACCAAGACCTCCAATTCACACCACAGTGCCACCCCAGTTAAGCAAGATCGACTTATGAGAAGTTTACACTTATAGGCAAGTGTCTGCTTCATGAGACTCTGTGTCGCAAAAAGACCAATCACAGAATCCTCGCAGGGAAGAGGTTTTCATCAATAACTTAATTGTAATTTTATTTACATAAGTTCTGTTTTTACACACTGCTTTGGGGACACGTATACGTCTTATAGGCTGATAGGTGTAAATGCCGGTGCCCACGAGCTGGAGAGCACTACGAAGGTTGTGAGTGCTCTGAGAAAGCCAACATTGCCTGTATTCGTGCCTCTCCTGGCAGTGGTGGGAGACTCAGCACCCATGACGAGACTGGCAAAAGGGACTGCGTGGCACAACCTCTTACATGAGGATACGCCCATCAACCATTTCCTATTACCTGTATCTCCTGTCCATGGAGAGAATCTCCCGGATCTCTGTCAAGCTTGCTACTTATGTCCTCCCGGAGCTTCTGCAGGCAGTTCCGGGCCTGGGAGGGGAGGGCAAGAAGCCTGAGCTTTGGGAAAAGGAAAGAGAGCATACCACCTCACCCAGCTTTGTGTCCATCCCCACCCCATCCTCCTGTGAGCCAGGTCCTGCCCTCAGCACTGGCTGGGGCAGGAGGGACCCCAGGCAAGTCCCTCCTTCACAAACACGAAGCCCCGCCTGCCGGAGCGAACATTTTTGTTGCAGAGACACACAACGCGAAAGGCAAACACGTGAAACATGTAATATGTTATTACATGATGACGAGGGCCAAGGAGCCAACAGGAGCTATAGGGGAGGGCCAGGAAAAGTGGGGAGAAAAAGACTGGCAGTCTTAGAGAGTGCTGCGGACACGGGAGTCGGTAACTACTGTTGGTGAATGGATTGGCTGACTGATGGAAGGGTGGGAAATGATGCCTGACACCAGGGGGCCTGCTGGCAATTTGGGGATGAAGGGAGCAGATGGAAGAGAACCAGACCCTATAAAAGAAGGGAGCCAAAAAAATTGGAGGTTCCCACAGAGGGAGGGAGGCCCACCTCCTGGATGTATTGCACCTCACTCTTCAGCTGTTTGATATTCTTCTCATGGATCATCTTATCCCCAGACCGCCCCTTCAGGTACACCTGCAATAAGGAAAAGAGCACCACTCAGTTACGGAACCCCCTGGTGAGTTCATGGCACACGGGCAGGCTCATACACTACTGCTGGGAAGGTAAACTGTGACTGCCTTTCTGTGTGCCAATTCGAATTTGAATGTGCCACTCAATCAAATCAGAAGGCTGAGAATGATACTGACTCTTTGACCTATCTAATCACTTCTGGAAATTTATCCTAAGGAAATAAATTTAGCCAAACTGGCATAAACACTCATATGTATATGTAAGTTTATGCAAAGGAAGTTGTAAAAAGAGATTTACACATTTTTCTATACATGCTTGACTCTTTCACAATTAAGAAAATATTTATAACCTGTATTATAAAAGACATCCACAATGTAGCAGCATGTTCAGCAAAATATTGTTTATGACTACAAATATGGAAACAGGCATAATGTTCCACAATGGGGGGTTACTTAAATTGTGGTATGTCTATAATAGCATACTATGCCGCCATTAGAATACCAGACATTTACATTTATGGACACAGAAGATGTTACAAACCAACATTAAAGCATTAAAGTGTTGGGGGGGCAAGCAAATTGTAGGACAGAATATATATGGTACAATTTAACTTTTGAAAAAATACACACAGGAAGCTAAGTGTCTGAGAGGATACACAATAAAGTAATAACAACAATGATTACATTGATAGAATTATGGGGTGGTTTGGCTTTTTTTTAAGGACCATATAATGACTTTGAATAAGAAACAGAAATTAATTAAAGGCATTCAGATTGAAAAGAAAGAGGAAAAACTATCTCCATCTGCAGATGAAGTGATCATTTCTATAGAATATGGCAATGAATCCACTCCAAAACTATTAGAGTTGTAGCAAGGTTGTAGGATATAAGATCAATATACAAAAAAAAAAAAAAAAAAAACCACTGTATTTTTAGACACTAGCAAGGGACAATCTGAAATGAAATTTAAAAACAATTCTATTTACAATAGCAACAAAAAGAAAGAAATACTACGTGGATGGAACTAGAGGGTATTATGCTAAGTGAGATAAGTCAACTGGAGAAAGACAAATAGTATACAATTTCATTTATATGTGGAATTTTAAAAAAACAGATGAATACTCCCCAAATTGATCTATACTTTCAACATAATTCTTATCAAAATCTAAGCTGGCTTCTTTGCAGAAACTGACAAACTGATCCTAAAATTCATATGGAAATACAAAGGACTCTGAATAGCTAAAACAATCCTGAAAAATAACAAAATTACAAATACTAATAAATATTAACAAATTTTTTGAAGATTATATTTATTTGTCAGAGAGAGAGAGAGAGAGTGTGAGTGAGCACAAGCAGGGGAACGTCAGGCAGAGGGAGAAGCAGACTCTCTGCTGAGCAGGGAGCCCAATGTGGAGTTCGATCCCAGGACCCTGAGATTAAGACCTGAGCTGAAGGCAGATGCCTAATGGACTGAGCCACCCAGGTGCCTCGGTATTAACAAAATGTTAATAAAAGTAACAAAGCTACAGTAATCAAGTCAGTGTGGAATTGGCATTAGGAGAGACACATAAATCAATGGAATACAACTTAGAGTCTAGAAACAATAATAATACAATAAAAATACCCTAAACTGATTTTTGACAGGATGCGAAGACAATTCAATGGGGAAAGAATAGTCTTTCCAACAAATGATGTTGGTATAAATGGAGATCCACAAGGAAAAGAATGAAATTATACCTCTTTCTTATGTCATACACAAAAATTAACCCAAAATGGATTATAGACCTATTCAAAGGGCTAAAACTATAATTCTTTGAGGAAAATATAGGAATAAATCTCTGTGACCTTGGGTTAGGCAAAACCTTCTTTTTTTTTTTTTCTTAAAGATTTTTATTTATTTATTTATTTGACAGACAGAAATCACACAAGTAGGCAGAGAGGCAGGCAGAGAGGGGAGGGAAGAAGCAGGCTCCCCGTGGAGCAGAGAGCCCGATGTGGGACTTGATCCCAGGACCCTGGGATCATGACCCTAGCCAAAGGCAGCAGCTTAACCCACTGAGCCACCCAGGTGTCCCTAGGCAAAACCTTCTTAAGATATGACACCAAAAACACAACAAAAGAAAAAAAAAATACATAAGTTGGATTTCATCAAATTAAAAACTTTTGTTTCAAAGGACATCATTACAAAAGTAAAAAAACAAGGGGCCAAAAAAAAAAAAAAAAAAAAACAAGGGGCGCCCAGGAGGTTAAGCCTATA
>ML108344.1:6393-51426 GCA_003697995.1 Taxidea taxus jeffersonii
GACCCTGGGATCGAGCCCCGCATCAGGCTCTTTGCTCTGCATGGGGCCTGCTTCCTCCTCTCTCTCTGCCTGCCTCTCTGACTACTTGTGATCTCTGTCTGTCAAATAAATAAATAAAATCTTAAAAAAAAAAAAAGAAAGAAAAATAATCTTCAAACTACCAGTTCAAAACATTTTTGTTTTTATGCTGGTTGGAATGGCATCCTTTGGTAGAAAAAAAAAAAGATCAAAAACAGCCCTTCTGTTTGCTTTGCATGAAAAGGCCAGTGTTTCAGAAGCCTTTTAACTACTGGTAGGTCTGTCTGGACTTTATTGTTTATTTGGGTTAGACTCAAGTTCAATATCCCATCTGATGATTGATTATTTAAAATATTAAAATTAATTCTGAAAGGTTAATAACATCAAAATGGAATCAGCCTTTTATAAATCAAATTGTCAAGTTATTAAGTTCTGAAATTTAGAAACTTCTCAGTCTGAAAAAAGAAAGGAAGAGGGGAAATTATTGAAGGTAGTTTTGTGAGACACCTGTATAGATCCAGTATATTCCACAAAATAACTCAATAATATGGAAAAGGGTGCCAAAAACATACTTTTTGGGGGGGGTTGGCAAAGTCAAAAGTTATGTATGCCCAGCTTTGATTTTCATATAAAAACAGAACACAAGCTGAAATGGTACTATTGTTTTTGGAAACTGGCAATTTATCTTCCTTGAGGTTAATGACTTTCAAATATTTTAGACAGGAGTAATCTGTGATGAAATATTCCCTCACATTTTATTTCTGCTAAATTCTCTCATTTTTAAGTATGTTTTGTCAACAACGTAGATAATTTTCACCTAAAACAGTATTTTAGCCATACTACTCACTTACATGAACATTATTAGAATGTAAAATCTTTCAAGATTTCTTCTTTGGAGCAATTTTCGAAGTATAAGAATTATAAGAAGATAGAGTGATGTATGTATAGAGAAAATTATCTTTCTCAGAACTGGCTAGGTCATATAACGTTTATCGTAAGTATAAGGTTAATTTTTAAAGTGAAACATTTGAAAAGTGGTTATATATTTGGTTCTTAGAATTGTTCCTTCCAATTGGAAGGAATAGGACATTTACATTAGAATATAGGGTCATAAAAAACAGAATTACATTTTTAAGAAAGCTCTCCCTGGAGAATTTCTCTCTTGTCTTACCGTGTGAGTTCAAGAGGTCTAATAAAATGTTCTGTAAATTTAAAGTGGGTTATTGCTTCTTGGGAATGTAGAGAGAGGTCTTTGGAAAACTCTGGGCCAGATCCTTCTTGGTGAATAAAGAATTTCCATTTTGGAGGGCGGCCAGTCTATTAAGTCCCCTGTCACTCCTAGTACACTCTTGGATTTGGCTAGGTAGAGCTGTCTTCGCAGTCAACAAATTAGGAGGGCTGGGCTGTTCATTAACTATCAAAATCAATTCAGTAAATTGAAGTTAGCTAATTTCTCTTTTGGTATATTTGGTTATTAGTGTGAAATTATACTATAATTTGCATATCAGGAACATAATACCCACAGAGAAACATTTGACCCACTCATATTTTTTGGAGGCATGGAAGCTATACATTATGTTTTTCTATGTTTACATACTTCTTTGTAGAAGCTCTCATAGCAGTTGAGTGTATGTGTTCGTGTGTGTTAGGGTGGGCTCCTTAATGTATCGATAGGATAAAAGGCTAGGCAGATGACACTGAAGCATGAAAAATGTGATCCAAAAAGGAAAATCAATACTGCTATAGTGAGTAGCTTAGGGTATAACCCCCCTAAACATTTATAGAGATGTACACCAAATGATTATTTTCCAAGTAGAATGCCATTATATTTGTTTCTTCCTATGATAAGCTAACTTGCAGCAAAACATGTGCAGAGCATTTTATCATGAGCCTCTCTCCAATGCTGAGAGGTAATAGTGAGCATTACTAAGGGTGATGAATGTGATGGGAATAAGCATGGCAGAAATACAAATGTTTGGGATTAGGGAAAAGAAAGACCAAGATTGCATATTTCCAAGGGAATGCCTCTCTGGATCTTTGGTAAAGGTTATGACAGCATGATTCTAAAGAATGTGAGTAGGTCAAGCAGCTGTGAAGGACTTCATTGACTACAGATAGGGTGATTCTGGGCAAGTAAGTCTTCCTTGAAAGATAGGAGTTGTGATTTTAACTACAGGGTCCTGTTGCCTTTTGAAGTTGTGAAATAATGTTCTTTCCTACAAATACATCAAAATAGTAATATATAGAATGCCTATTTATTTAAAGGTCCCTTAGGAGATTAAATCAGAGGAAATTTGAGAAAAGTGAAAATTGGTAGAGCCTCTGAGGACATCTTTTTGGACATCTTGGCAGCCAGGGAAAAAAGTCATAGGAAGCTACTCACCAGTTCTTGTGGGCTGGAAGGCTGAACTGTTCTCTCCCTTGGGAGACCTAGCTCTCAGTGGTTGTCCCTTCTATAGGACATTCTCTGCCTTGGGAGATGATTAATCATGGCCTGATTAAGCTCCAAAAATGAAATATCTCACTAGTGCAAGTGTTTCCCCTTCTTATGTCCTTGTAGGTAGAATACAATCTGGACCACCCAACCTTACAATATGTTGGGTGGAAGACAATGACCACAGCTAGAGGTGATTGGAATGTAATGCTGAAGAGCAGAAATGCAACCCATTAATAAAAATCTGTAGGTATATCTGAATGAAAGCTAATCAGTGCACTCCAAACAGCATCTTTCTTTCTCTGTAAGAAAAATATGATCATGTGAAGCTCTTCCACCTAATGCACTCACTTGTTTATCAATCAGAATGCTCCATTTTACCAACAGCTATAATGCTTTCACCAAGGGAAGTGATCACTATAACAAAAGCTGTGAGGGCCACTTGTAAGTTTGAGAGAGATTTAAGGTTATGCATTGACAATCGTGAAACGGCCAGCTGTTCTTGAAGTTATGAAATTATACTAAAGACATGCTCTGAATGCAACTGCCCAAGATCAGAGACAGAAAACCAGAATCAAGAGAGACCCTCTACAGCTTGAACCAGGAAACACATTTTAAGGGAAGTTCTTAAAGGGGCTAATTTACGTTCTGGAGAAAGTGATATTTTGTCACTCTTAGAGAATGGAAGGCTTCATCATCTACAGGAGGAAATTTATTATTTTTCAAATTGCAGATATGTGTAGAACAAATGAGTCAATCTCTATTTTGACAGATTAGGATCAGGAATCCTGGGCTGTGGAATCAACAAGGAACCTAGCCCTGTGTGGAAAAGGCAAAGTGCTTCTGTTACCTGTGAGACCACCTGGGGAAAGGTGCTGTGTTGGGGATTCTCATTGTGAATGGAATCCACCTATCAGAATACCTGCAAGGTGGTTTAAAAGAGCATATTTTTCTTTGAAAACAACAAGTAAAATTGTGTTTATGGTGTATAGAAAGCAAAGGTCTCTGAAGTCTTTACTGGTGGCAGGTTTGAATCATTATCTGTGAACTAAAATTACCTTATAAGAGGTTGAGAATCATTGAGCCATGACATTTTGTTGAAGAGTACTTAAACAGTCAAGACTACTCTGGTCATTGAATTACTGTCTTTGGTATTTAAAGAAATAAATGTTGGCTGCTCATTTTGTGTTTAACCAGATTGGTAACTAGGAGACATTAATTGTTGATCCAAGAAAATATTTAAATTATACCTTATTTCCTTCACATGTGAAAGTGTGCCACACATAATCATATGTGGACATAATGAATTCAAAGAAAATTTTAAAGATCATATAAATAATCACTTACATGTACACTGTGAACAGATTCTATCTATCATAAGAACTGAACCCACTGATATTAATGTGGGCTTACAAATAAGTACACAAACTAGAGGTCACATTTTTTTTCATAAATTCTGATTTCTGGTATCACCTCTTTCTATGCTGTTGACTGTATGATACATCAAGACAATAACAGGTAATTAGTCAGAAATTATTGCAAGGAAGTTCTCTTGGGAATCAAGTAGAATATAGTATGATACTAAATGACTAAATATCCCTTAGGAAACAACTAGTTACTTTTGATCACTTTCATTGAGATTGATTTATTTGCTGTAATATTCTGCTACAAAGTGGTCTGATGTTTATAGGTTCATATTCTTGGATGCAGAAAGAATAAAGTGGTACTAAAAGATGCAAAAAAAAAAAAAAACCCACAAAAAACCAACCGATTAGTGAAATGGAGAAACATCTACCAGACACATATATTCTGACACTCTTATCTCTTGGGACATTAAAAATGAAATCATGTATGATCAAAGGGTTGACATTTGCAAGAGTTTGAATATTGGGTATCTATTTTCTATCTTTTGGATGAGGATACCAACCGCACAATAATACCTTTTTGGTCTTTATTTCTTCAAAACATGAAAACAAAAATGAAGTAGATGACAATGAGAGGAAACATTCCATACAGATTATGCTGTATCACTAGTGATTAAATCAGAAACATTAGAAACTTTATTTGTCTGTGTCATAATGTGTACCATTTATAAGGAACAGCATAATTCGTGCACTTCCCCCCTAAAGCTGTGCACAATACACACAAAATAAACAAAATGAAATATTACACAACTACAATTATTAACAACTCTGAACAATCAGAATCATATTTTCCCTATAACGTGAAACTTGAAAAAGCAAACAAACCAAAAAGCTTTGAAATTAAAAATCAATGGCAAGAATTTCTGAAAGTCCTCTGTGAAAATTTGCTATGGGATTACTGACATTCCAAATATGGCTAAAATTGAGTGCAAAAATCTAATGTTTAAACAACTCACATCCTTTGACTATATTTACTTGGTGTTTTCTAGGCTAGATTTCCATTTAGTAAATCTTAAAAAAAAAAAAAAGGGTTAGGATGTGCCCCCCAAAGACTTAGACCCACAGTGTTGGGCCATGGCCTGCTGGGGTGAGTCTCCTGGAGATATGAGGAACTGTAGAGATATGGGGCATAGAAAGGTACTGTTGACCAACAAAGATAAAAACTGGGGTTAATTGGACCTTTCCAGTCATCTGGATCACCAACATGATTGCTTTTCTTGGCTTACAATGGGGAGGTACAGGTCTCCAAGACCAGCCAAGGATACATAGGATGCTTCCCCTAACCTGTGCTTTACTTCTTAGTTAAAAATCTTAGATATTTGAACAACTGTATTGGTACAATTTCACCATGTTTATGTTAAGAGTTTTGTAGTTGTGTTTTTCCTTGCAAGATAAAACTGTTTCCATATGACTGTGCTAACTTTTACCCATGGAAGCAGCAATCACATTAGCCGTGAGCCGGCTGAGGGAAGGGATCTGGGCTATCTTGTTCATGGTTTAGGCCCCAAGAGTAGCACAGTACCTGGCATTTTGAGTAGTAACCAGCATTTAATTATTCATTCAGTCACCAAATGTTTATTAAATGAATGATCATGATTACTGAGTAGAAGAGGAAATAACTCTGAACAGCTTTTACCTCTTAAGTATCTTTGAATCAATACAGAGGTCCAGTGGTGTCTCTGACCTGGGATTCTTTAGAGAGAGAGATGTCTCTGAGATGGGACCAGCGTCATTCCATCTGTCCTCCTCACTGGCTTCACTACTTTGGAATGTTGGGTTTATCCATGCTCTTTGGTATTTTGAAATAGAAAGAGCCATTCCTTTTCCAGGCTGAAAAACCTCCCAGTGCAATCCTCTTGGGAGGCACTAATCTCATTTAATTGCTTACTCCATCATTAAGTACAGAAGATGCACTTGCAAAGGCCAGTTGGTTTCCCTGGCTCCTTTCCTGCTCAGGAATTGCAGACACAGTCAGAGAAGTCTGGGCGGTGAAAGAAACAGGGCTCAAAATAGCCTTTTACATAAAAAAATAAAACAAACCATTATCTACCCTCTGTGCCAGACAGAGCAGAAGTGAAATAAATACTTTGGGGGCAGGGGTGTCATGGAAATGGAGGCTCTCAAAGCCTGGGCACATCAAATCCAGCCACTGCTCTACACCTCTCTCCTTGGCCTTCCGGAATCGCCAATAGGTGACTGCGTAGAGGCCTCTGGTGTATTCCATATGGCTAATTTTCCATGAAGATACTTGGTAGTTTGCCTGCTGTCCTCTCAATAGCTTTAACTTCCCAGTAAACTGTTATTGCTTCTTAGAAATGAATGTGCAGGTCCACGAACAATAAGCCATTTTCTCCTTTTATCCCTAGTAAAATCAGACTCAATAACAACACAAAAGTTACAACTCAGGTGAAAAGGAAACTCACTTATGTCTTCAATGTCCAGTCAACATTGCTGAATGGGAGAACAGTATACACTATACTCTACTATATACAGATACGCTTATTTTGTTTTTCATCCATGCACTGTGTAACAGGTATCACAACAACATTCCCAAACAGGCACATGAAGAAGGAGCCAATGTTCAGTCATGGCTGGAACGGGATTGTGCAAGCCACGGATGCTTTTGAAAATAAAACCGACGCATGATCCCAGGTGACAGCGAACAGGGGACTGGGACACAGTGATGCAGATGGAAAAGAATGATGTGCTTTTTGAGTGGGGTTATTCCTGTTTGCATGAGAGGTGGTGGGCAGGAGGAGGGTTGGGGTGGGGATCTGGGGGGGTTAGCCAGGCTGGAAAACCAGAATAAGGGCCTTGCTAATCACAGTCCAGAGCTAAAGAGATAAGAAATAAATGATTTTGCACATTCTTGGGAATCGAGGCACATCATTCCTGTACCTGTTGTAAAGTACCAGGCATCGTATCTTTAAACACCAGACTGTATCTAGAACCATCACTTCTCCTGGCTGCATTCGAGCTCCCACGCTCCTTGGAGGCAGCTCTACCTCTGCTCATGTTCCAGAGATGAGCGCGGAATTTAGCGATCTAGTGAAGATATGCTGCTGCTTCCATGCCCATATCCTTTCCTAATCCAAAATAACTTTTTAAAGTGTTTGGAGAGAGTAATTGTAAGGATTTAATTTTTTTTTTTTTTTTTTTTTTACCAAAAACCCATTTGCATATAGATTGGTCATCACCTCCCACAAGAGAAACGAAAACCTTGACCTTCCCAATGAAACAACACAAAATCGAACATCAGCCACCTCCCAGCCCCCACCAAAAACAAGCAGAAACAGAAAACAAAATCAAAGACTTAACGATTTATGAACTGGAGAGAACACAGTCCTTCTAGGCTGAGCTGCAAAGACGCCCTTGCCTCCATGCCTTTGTTCAATGTGATGATGCCCCTGGGAATGAGAGGTGATGGTTTCTCACTCCGGCCCTAGTACAGAGTATGCTCTTGAAGCTGGATTCCATCAGCAGGTAAGTGAACATGACAAATGTCAGTTTCCTCTGTTCATTATACATAATATTTTATGTATATATATACGTATATATATATATAAATTTACTATATCTGATTGTTCCTTTAGAAGCCTTTTATGTGGCAGTAGGCCTCCAGGGAGGAGAAGAAAATGTACAAGAGCCACAGGAGCACGAAGAGGCAGGACGTGAGGAGCTTGGCAGTCCGGGGCCCACCCAGCTCACCTCCGATTTCCGGCCTCCGCCGATACAGCAGCACCCCCACATTGATGAAAGCAAAAATGGTGAAGAGAGTGACAGAGAAAGCTAGCGTGCCAGGGGACACTTTGAACTGTTCCCCGTTGGCTGCGTGGTAGATGGCAGCGATGGACCAGGCCACGCCGATTCCCAGGAAGACATTCACCGCGTTGCTGCCGGTGACATTACCTATGGACGCGTCTGCATACTGGTCCTGGGTGGCCGCCACTTTGCTTGCAAATGTGTCTGTGGAGGAAAAAGAAAAAGGCAGTGACACTCAGTATTTTAAAAGTGCGCTGTGGAGAGCTGGAAGCTTCAGCCGTGTACTCTAGGATCAAATCCCCCAGTGGAAATCCAGGGACCAGGAGAGGGTTGTGCTGTTCTCTGGAGTCCTGGTCCTGTGGTCAGGACGATGGGATGGAGACATCAGAAGCCAAAGGTTTGGTGTTGGCTGTGTTACTGACCAGAGGATCTTGGTCAAGTTCTTGACCCACAGGTACCACAGGTCTCTGTCATCTTGATCTTGCAGGGACACATTTTTCAGAGGGATCGTGGCCCATCAATGTCAGAATCACGTGGGGGTCCTGCCATCATAATGGAATGTGTGACCCCAGGCAGATTACTTAATTTCTCTAAATCTCAGTTTTTTAATCTGTGAAATGGGGATAGGGGATGCCCATTTCAGGGTGCTGTTAGCCTGAAATACAACATGTGAAATGTTTTCTTGGAGCAACATAAGGGTAGCTCTTTTTTCTTGTTCTGCAAAGACCATGTAATGCAGGCTAGATCAATTTACTAAGAGTGAAGGCAGGGTCTGATATAGCTCCCTTTACCGAGCCCGTAAACAGAACTTGCGAGATACTCCGTTTCTTTTCTATATAATTGTCTTGTTTATCATATCGAAGTCCTCTCAGCTACCTTGGCAGAAGACTTTGCACGGAAGGTTTATAGAAGATGTGAATAACTTGTCCAATTGAACTCACATTTGCGGAGCCAGTAACGGCAGGTGTGATATCACGGGAAGGTACTGTCATGCCACCTGCTCGGGTCATCGGGAGGTTCCCCGGACGCTGTGAGCACGCACGGGCTTGTGGGATATTGGAACTACTTTCTCCTCTCTGCTGCTAGTCTGTTGCCACCATTAACCTTTGGTAAATCCCCAATGGGGATGATACATAAGGCCTGTGAGCTTTTATCAGCCTCTAGATTTTTGTGCTTTATCTTGGCAAGTAGGTTATTTAGGCTGCTCAGAGGATACTGCAGAAGCAGTGATCCCCCTCCCCCCCTTTTTTGGAAAGGAAGTAAGTCAACATGGAGGGCCCCACCTCATTAATCCTGACCTTTGCAGTGGAAAAGCAGGTTTTACTTACTGTTCTATAATTAAACTAAGGCAAACACTGCTTCCTCTGTACCAGGCACTATCCTACACGAATTACACGTGTGTTCTCATTTAACCCCCTTATCAGCCTTAAAGAAGCTCCTGTTCCCTTTTGTGATTTGGGAGCACCTCTTACATAGGCCAATAGAACAAGGCTTTTTAAACCAAACTGATTCCATTTCAGAGCCCGCTCTCCCTCCGCACCACACTGCCACTCCCAGGAAGACTTAAGTTTTCCCTTCCTCCTTTCAGATGGACCTAATCCTTCCACTCGGAAACCCAGACCCAGGTGCTTGCAGGATGCTCTTTCCTGCCTCAGAGCGAAGACTGCAGCAGGGGTCGGCGTCTGCTCACCCGCCCGCCTGGATGTGCGCTGCTCTGTGTGTTCAGATCGCGCCCAGCAGCCCCGTGAGGGCTGTTCAGGAGGCTGGTGCGGAAAAGCCCAAGCGAGACAAATCTTAATGGTCTCTTGCACTTCATTATGAAGAATTATTAGGAGCTGCAGCAGCAGTCTCAAAAAACAAAAAAACAAAAATTAAGTTCTGCTTTTCTTTTTCAAGGACAGGCAGCTGAGCAAGGAAAGTAAAGGAAAAGAGTGGAAGGCAGGAGAAAGCAGCTCACAGCTCAGCTGCTTGCAGAGGAACATCTGAGACGCTGCTCTGCACTGACATGGTGGCCGGCACCAGCTGGTGGCGAACAGATGGCCATGGTAGGCTGGGCCGTCGGGGTGGGGGCGCTCCCTCCCCGTGCTGCAGGGGCAGCTGGCCTGGTGCTGGGCCACACCTGCCTACCGCCCCCTGCATGCGCTACAGGGCACAGTGGACTTCTGGGGTGCCCCGTCTCTGCTCAATGCCTAGATTTTCTGGAGGTTTCTGCCGCTGAGCCAGAAGGCAATGAGGCATAACATCAAAGATTCCTGGGCCTCAGAGACCCTGAACACCCAGACTAGTCCTTTTGCCGGAAACACAGGGCACACCCAGGTCTGCAGGGATGTCTCCCTGCCTCGTTTTTTCAATAGCCTGTTGTGAATATCGAAGAGGAATTCTTGTAATAACAGGCTCCTGTTTTTAAATACCTTTCTCTGGCTTCCCTACAGAATTAATAGCCAAAGTAACTAGTTTGTCACATAAATGAAACCTGTTTGGGGCCTTCGGCATCTGGTAGGTTTTATTTCCCTGGGTTCGACATCGGGCCTTTTGTCTGTCTTAATTCAAAAGCTATGCAAAAATGATAGAGACACAAGCAAATCCAAACCATTAACCTTAGCTCCAGCAGAGACAACGCTGTTTTTCAAATAAAGTATGATGGAATCTCCCCAAATTACCTTCTATCGCTGCTTTGCTGCTTTGCACAAAGAGCAACACATCACACACCAGATGTCAGGCACTGCCAGGCCTTACTCTGAACACGAAGCCCATAACCTGCTTACGGTTGAACAAGGCAAAAGACACTCATATGCCATTCGTCAAAGTAAAATCCAAGAAATAAGTACTGCTGTGGTATCGGGGGGAGGGGGGTGTTATAATCCTCTGCAGAACTTGGCTCATTAAACAAACACGTACGAATCAGATTTCCCATAGGACTGGCACAAAGTAAGACATATTGATAATTACATATATATACACACATGTATCTTCCCACGTAAACACCTTAGGTCAGATTTCTAGTAGGAATTTTTCCTTTTAACTCTCACCTTGAACTCTAATAAATTTTGAATTAGTCATAGCCTTAGATTGAGTCATAGTCTTAGACTTTTGGTTCTGCCGCCTGATACCTTTGACTATAAATCAGTAACTGGAGAGAGGGGTGCCAGGGTGGCTTAGGTGTTAAGCTTCTGCCTTCCACTCGGGTCATGATCCCAGGGGCCTGGGATCAAGCCCGGCATTGGGCTCCCTGCTCAGCGGGAAGCCTGCTTCTCCCTCTCGAACTCTCCCTGCTTATGTTCCCTCTCTCACTGTGACTCTCTCTATCAAAAAATAAATACAATCTTAAAAAAAAATCAGTAATGAGGAAGATTCGACTGGGAGACAGCATGGCTGGAGCTAAACCATACATCACAGAGTCAGGACATAACTGTTCTCAGCAGACCTGTCTTAAGAGTTTCCTGTGTGTAACCTTGGCCAAGACATCTGGTCAATGAGCAAAAGAGGGCAGCACCACTCCCCTTTCCTCCAGAGGTTTGTTTTTTTTTTTTTTTTACCTGAATTTCTCAAACTTTATAGCTACATACAGATTTAAATGTCCCTTCTGTAAAAAGGGACATTTTATATTCCTACAGGTCACACATCAGGTTTATGATCTAGAGCAAGGGTTTCATCCCAGATGATTTGTTCTTGACTCTTAGCATATTTGTGGGGGGAGGCAGGTGTTCAACTCCCAGGCAGTGTGCTCAGGAGCTGACATTGACGGTGATTTTAATTGGGATCTAGCCTGTTTGCGGAGGCTTCGATGCTTCCCCAGCACCTGTGAATTCCTGACAGTAGACAGACCAGGGGGTACGGAGCTTCATTAAGGAGACAGTTTTAGCTCTTCTATCTGTGTGTTCTTGGGCAAGGCACTTCAGTTTTTTTAGGTTCTAGTTTCTTTATCTAAAATAAAGGATTTAGATTAGAATATCTCTAAGACTCTCTCTAAGTTTATTGTTTGGGTGGTACACAGAGCGATCAAAATGCTAAATTCACGTGTATGATTTTGGTGTTTCTCTTTTTTTTTTTTTCCATAGAAGTTGGTACAAGGGCAGCCTTCTTCATTAGACTTGATTAGTGACAGTATCTCCTCATTTTAAAGAATGGCCTAAATGAAATCTTCGAAGATCCTAGGAGGGTCTCTAGAGCTGAAGATACTGCCATTGATCAAATTGTGACAGTATTTATGAAATCAAACCATACCACACAGAGTCCGTACTTTTCCAAAGAGAGAAATGTTGGAGAAATTATTTACTTGAAGTCACTTTGACCAGTCATCCATTTATATGAGTAAAGCCATGGGTACACATGAGACAGTGAGGGCTACTGGCAAACAGTGTATGTATTCCCCACTAGCGTGGGGAATACTGGGAGAGCCTGGTTATAAGATCTGGGGCTTCATCCTCAACCCACTTAAGCAGACTCTCAGAAGAAAGGATACGGGGATATGCATTTTAATAAGTGCCTTGGGTGAATATCCTTGACACCAGTGTTTCAGAACCAGGGCTCTAAGGCATGGGAATGGTAAGGAATTCTGACCTAATGTGATAATTCAACATTTAGGAAGTTATCATATCCTTTAAAGACTTACTTTATGATCCTATGCATTTAAAAATGTGATAGAGCATGAAATTATTCTTAAAAATCAAAGACATTTTTTATTTTGAAAATTCCATGTAACCTAAGCCATAAAATGACACTGGAGATGTGTTGGTTTCTAAGGCCCTAATCTTACTGAAAGGCAGGCATCTCTGCTGTGACAATGCTCCTATTCCTCTCTTGCTCCTCTCCATTAGGCACCTTGTTCTCTTGCTCTTTTAGAATTCAAATGGAAATAGTCGAAGTACTAGTTCTTCTGTCACTGAGGACTTGGAACAAGGTTTTGTCTTTAGTTGTGACATTTACCCAAGTAAATACAAAAACCACACTGCCTCACACACTCTGCTGGTTCATCTCAAAAGAATCCTTATTTGACTTCCAAGCAAAGTTCAAGGGATCAAGGAATTACTGGTGTTTGATTGATTAATGACCAGTCAGGAGTTGTAAAAACAGAAAAAGGGTAAAACACTTAAATGAGATTTCTGCCATAAAAGCTGCTCCTGAAAGAGAAGAAAAAGAAATAGAGATGGTGACATGGCCTATTTTTAGAAGAGAAGAAAACGGAGGTAAGCAAAAAGCTCCAGAGGACTCATGTTGGCAGATCAGAACACCTGCTTCTAGTCATTTTTATCCCCAACTGCAAATTAAGCACCAGGGCAACTTCTGAAAATACCAGCCTTCTAACCCCACCCAAGTTTCCTGCTTCATTGGTCTGAACACCGGTGGGTTTTTTTGTTTTTTTAAAATTTTATTTATTTATTTACTTATTTATTCTATTTATTTATTTGGGGGATGGGGGGGGGCGAAGGGAGAGAGAGAAGCCTCAGCAGTCTCCACACCCAGCATAAAGCCCGACGCAAGTCTCAGTCCCACAATCCTGAGATCATGACCTGAGCCAAAATCAAGAGTTGGACACTCAACTGACCTTTCCCTGGACAGGGGTATTTTTAAAGCTCCCCCAACTAGACTGAGATCCACTAACCACTCAGAGCCTTTGTGTCTTCGTCTGTGTAAGGACAATGGCACCTCTCACAGATGTTAGCCTGGATAACATATGAAATAGCCCTGACACCATTTTTTGGTTGTTGTTGTTATCAAATAACTTTTTGTTCTGCTTATATTAACTTGAATGTTTGCACTTTGCAAGGGTACCCTGGGACTTAGTTTTCCTAGCATGTATTTGGAATCCTGGTAGATTTTAAGGGTGCCTGGGTGGCTCATTCAGTTAAACATCTGCCTTTGGCTCGGGTCATGATCCAAGGGTCCTGGGATTGAGCCCTGTGTCAGGCTCCCTGCTCAGTGGGGAGTCTGCTTCTCCCCTCTCCGCTCCCCTACTTGTGCATGCTTGCTTGCTTGCTCGCTGTCCGTCAAATAAATAAAATCTTAAAAAAAAAAAGACATCCTGGTAGATTTTAAATTCAGAGATAAATTCTAATTAAAGTAAAAATGAAAGAAGATGGGATCGGGAGGGAGAAAAACCAAAAGAGACTCTTAATGTCATAAAACAAACTGAGGGGGGGTTGGGGGAAGAGGGGTTGGGTGAGGGTGGTGGGGTTACATCATATGTTTAAATAAAGCTTAAATAAAGTAAAAAACAAAAACAAAAATAAAAAAAAAAAAGAAAAATAATAGGGGCTTATATTCTAGGGGACACAAAACAGAGAAGAGGATGAACACAAACCAACAGCGCCATTTGATCTGCCTTCCAAAGTGTAATCTGATCCATGTTTTCAAAAGAAAATAATACTCCACTCTTAAACACATCCATGATGGGGTGATTTGTCAGTATGATGATCATGAACATCCAAAAGAGGATCCAAGATTCCCCTTCCTTGTTCAAAGCTCTAGCTTTGTGAGATTTGCTAAAATTTTCTAAAATCTCTGGTTCTGAATCTTTGAGGTGAATAAAAACACTTGAGCCTCTCAGAGAACTCTGTCTGAGATGGGGCTTATTCCATTCAATCGCTTCATTACTCTCCCCACCCCCACTCTTGACCCTGAAAAAAGCCCCAAGCCAAATAGCTGGGTGTGGAGCAAAGAAGTGATGTTCTGACCTGGTTGTCTCTTGAGACTTGGACTAACATGGTTCTGGAGTGGACTAGATTATGTATGTTAAGCAGGTTTGATACTTTTGGTACTTTGACTTTGGGAGTCCTTCTTATTTCCTTCCCCAGATTAAAAGGTTCGGGCAGATCATAGCGGTGGAAATTCCAGCGTGTGCCTGAGAAACTAAGGGGCGCAGGTTGACGGACTTGAGAAAAGTCTCTTGTCTCTGGTCAAGTGATGAACAGGCAGCTTGATGCTGACCATTAACATTGTGCAGTTCCCAGGGAGTTCATGTGAATCAGCGGTTCTGCTTGGCATTGAGATACATAGCAAGCTGCGGTCACTGTCAGGAGTTCATTTGGTCACCTGGTTCCGTGTTACTCTGTGGTTAACCATGGTCATTACTGAGGAATGCTGGTCCTGATTCCCATGGACTGCATAATGTCTCTAGTTAGAGCAGTAAGGAGCTTAAGACCTAGTCCTCGCATTTGCCATGCGCTGGCAGTGTGGCCTTGGGATAACCTCCCTTTAAGCCTCTGATATCTATAAAATAGGGAAAATAAAAATCCCCATTTATATAGCCATGACAGTGATCAAAAGTACTGCAAAACAACTTAGCATGGTTTTTGGAAGTTCGTAAATGCAGCAAATACTATTATATTTCAGAATTCTTTATTCTGGTGGTAACAAAGGAATGTTAATGGTGTTAAAATTTTTCATTATGGTTTCCTTCAGCATTATGGTTTCCTTCAGTTTAAGTTTCGTGGATCTTATGTAGGATTTTGGGAGAATGTGTGTCTCTTTGATGTCCAGAAATTATGGTGGTGATAAGGGCAACGATAGTTAACATTTACGAAGCTCCTAGGAAAGGCTCTACATATGGCTTCTCATTTAATCTGCAAAACAACCATATGAGCTAGGAATTTCTATTATCTGCATTTGATAGATGAGAAAACTGAATCCCTGAGTATAAGAAATTTGTCCAGAGTTATATAGCCAGTAAGAGGTGAAACTAGGATTCAGACCAAACGAATATGATCCTAGCTAGAGTTCATGTTCTTAACCACAGGTCCATGGTGATTTATTTTTTTAGGATTTATTTTTTGGAGAGAGAGAAAGAACAAGAAAGTGTGCAGGGGGAGGGAGAGAGGGAGAGAGAGAATCTTAAGCAGACTCCGTGCTGAGCACAGAGCCTGACACAGGGCTTGATCTCATGACCCTGATATCATGATCTGAAATGAAACCAAGGGCTGGACATGCAACATACTGAGCCACGCAGGTGTCCCAGAGCACAAGAGCATGGGTATTAACAAGGACTAAATAACATATCTGAAATTTTAAAATGGACAAAGCGTTCAAAGATGATATCTAGAAAATTCATCATGTTCACCTGGGTCAGAAACAGATTATGAAGGGGCTATTTTCACGGATGACCCTTCATTCCTTTAGAACAACATTAGAGATCACTGACAAAGTAATTTTTTCAATTCCTTAAGTTCCTGGTTTCTTTTGGGTATTACATTTACACTGTCTTTCTAGTACATAAAAATAGGCTTGAGAGAACCTACTTTTAAAATAACATCAAGGTACTGCTATTTTCAGCGTTGAGCCATAATTCTATTATTTTTATAATAAACCTTTATTTTTTTTAAAGATTGATTTGACAGAGAGAGAGAGTGTGTGAGTGTAGGAAGGGTCAGAGATAGAGAATATCCAAGCTGACTCCCGCTGAGCTTGGAGCCCAACTGGGGGTTGATCTCATAAGGCATGAGAACAGGACCTGAGTCAAAAGCAAGAGTGGAAGCTTAATGGACCCAGCCACCCAGGTGCCCCTATAATAAACCATTATTTTATTAATACTAAGTCCATGAGGGTAAAGCATTGTTGAGATTTAGTCAGGCCACATTTTGGTAATTTTGAAAAGGCAAAAAAGGGCATGTTTGGGGCCAAAACAAATAGCTGACTGTCATTTTCCTAAACCAGTTTGTTATTAGACACAAATGGAACGCCTTGCCTGGAACACAGTCCAGGGCTGCCCTGCACGAAATAGGGTCCCTTCAGCTCTCTTCTTCCTTCCTTCCCCTTAACCTCCCTCTTTCCCTCAACCCTCCCTTGCCTTTGAAGCCAGGATCATTCTTCTATTATTTTGTTCTCTTTCTGGAACATTCATCCCCTTCCTGAATCTTCTCAAGTCCTATTTCAGAGATGGTAAAGAGTCTTGCTAGTAGTTGATGTGGCTGAGTGGGACAGGATGGAAAGACCGCACTATAACTTAGAGAAAACAGAAACCCTCCCTCTCACTTCCAGGTAGCCTTCCTAGGTTAAAAGAGAACTTCCCTGTCAGCTGGGCCCTATTAGCGTAATTCAAGGCCTGCAGATCTACACGATACACTGAAGACACCCATGTGCCTTGTGTCCTTGTGGATATTTGCCCAGGTGTATTCCCCCACAGACCTTCTCTCTTTGAAAGGGATTGCTTTGTGCATTATGAGCTCAGGAAAGCACCAACGCTATTAAAAGTAGGCAAACGGAGGCAACTCAAGAAATAGAAAAAAAAGTTCACTGCATACAACTTCAACCAGGCCTGGAGGCAGTAGGTGCTACCTGATGGGTGGGAGTTGAGGCAGTTCTAGAAAGTTTTGGTAATTCTTCTACTTCTGCTCCTACTTTGCGTTGATGGGTTGTAAAATTTTTTTTCCATTAGCTTATTACTATGGATTAATTGAATGGTCCCAGAAGGCATATGTGTCTATCAAAAGTCTTTAAAAAAATCACAAAATCTTTGATCCAGCAGTTTTATTTTGGGGGATTTAGAAGTAATCCTGCAAGTGTGAAAGTTTATGTGTGGGGGTGGTCAGTGCAGAGTTTTTATGTTAGAGAAAAATTAGAAAACTATCGTTTCTGGTAAAAAAAAAATTACAGGTTTAATGTGCAACTGTTAAAATTATGGTTAGAGGTACAATAACAAAGTAAAATGTTCATGACACTGCTTAATATAAGTAACTATGCTTAATATAAGTCCATTAAATGTGGATAATTAGTTATATCCTTGTATATACCTTTTGTTCAATTTCTTTAAACGTTCCAGGATTTTAAAATGAAATAGAGATATAAGAATACAAATGGATGGTGGGATTGCTGTTTTTTTTTTTTAAATTTTGTGCTTATTGATATTTCCCATTTTAATTACAAAGATTGTGTTTATTGTATTATTAAAGGGTTAACCTACATTTTAAAAAAAAGTCTCATCTACATAATAGACTCTGTTTGGGAAGAGATGAAAGGCTGATTTTCAGATTTTTCTGGTCCTTTCAGTGGTCAGGGCTATGGTAGCAGGATCCTAAGAAGGAAGATATCATATTTAGGACACACAGAGCAGGTACATTTCAATGGGCAGCAGGGTGGGGGGCAGGTAGAAGTGATGAGGAGATTTCCTGGCCCTCAGGGACTGGCCTGGAGTTCAGAGTCAGGCAGGTGTCCAGGACAGGCCATAAAGGGGAACAAGGATTCTTGTTCAACAAACTTCACCCACTCCAAAAGTTTTCTGAAGAGCACCCGTGAAGGGAAGAGATGTGTGGGTCTTGGCTTCCTTCCAACCATTCCTGTCAGGTAAGGATGGGCTGTAGAGCAAGGCCCAAATCCTCTCATTTTTGCATTTGTGTTCCAGCAACATCACTTTGTATTTATTAATAGTATATTCCATTGACTTCAACCCACAAAGTTAGTTTGCATATTCATTTGTTAAGAGCTCTGTCCCCTTGAGACTTCTGGGAAAGGACCTAAGACCCAAGTGTTCACTGGTGCTTCAGCTCTCCATAGAGATGTAATTTGCAACGCAGAGACTAGAAAGGAAGGTGTGGAGCTGTATCCAAGCTGCTAAGGGTACGTGGTGAGACTGAACTCTAACGTCAAGTTCTATCCTTGTCTCTCTCCCAGGCACCTAGTATAGCTCTCGGTAGACACTTTTAAAATGTCTTTTGACAAAAATTTCTTATTTTTACATCTTAGAATTTTCAGAGCTCTCCCATAGATGTTGTACCATTTGCTCTTCGTGACAATTCAGTGGGTGGGTGGACGGGAGCAGCAGGTGGAAAAAGATCAGTCCTGATCTTTTCAGGGGACGAAGCCAAAGCTCCCTAGGAGTCCGATGGAATGGGAATGCAGGGGTGGGCTCAGAATCCATGTTCTGTAGTTCCTCATGCTGCAGCCTTGTTTCCAAGATCCTTCATCAAATCCCGTTCTTGCCAGATACTATCCCATGCTCTGAACCAAATAACACATCTAGATTGCCTACCTCCTAGGGCTGCGGTGGATATTGAAGAGATAAATTATACAAATGTACTTTTTAAACAATGAAGCTATACAAATGTTCCTATTGAAACACTTTTTGTTTCATGCAAATGCTCTGCCCTGATGAAATCATCATGAATCACTGATGCCTTAATGTGGATCATTTGTCAGTTATTCCAAAGTAATAACTGACATGGAACATTCCTAAGGGGAGGGGAAGAAGCACTGGGGAGAAAAACCCAGGGCACTCGGGTACTCTCCCACAAGAACTGATGTGGTAGGGGCTGAGAAGAGAGTCACAGCTGCCTAGAGAGAGAAGGAAACCACCAAATAACTCAAAGGGGTTATTTAAAGGAATAGGCCAGGGAAAAGTACCCCCTTTTCATAATTTCCAAGGTTAGAACTGCCTGGATGAATTTTCAGGCAGATAACTAGAGGTCTGAGTAGGTAATTTGCCGATTCTTGGTGTAAGGAGTCACACCACCCTATTAAAATCCTCCTCCACGTGCATAGAACATACGTGCTCTCAATGCCAGGATTCCATAATCCTGCTTTATTTTCTTTTCAACACGATTCATGCTCACTGCTATCTGAAACATTATCCTATTTTTGTGAAGCATCCATTTTCTTCCACTGAGGTATGAACTTCATGAGATTCAACCTTGTTTATCCCTCTGTACCTACTGTGTCCCACAGGGCCTACTATATAGTGGGGCTCACTAAATATTTGTAAAATCAGTGAAACTGAGTGCAGAATAGTTCTGGATCTTATGCTATGCCCCCCTATCCTACTGCTTCCTTTGACTTAGTTTAAAAATGGTATTAATCTCCTTCTTTAATGCCTGATGACTAGTGTAGAGAGAAGACCGCCTGACTATTTGATGATCAAGAACGCCATATTGTCTCACTCAGTTTGCACATCCTGGCTCCTGGCTTCGTCTGTCAGAACATAAGCTTTTAATTTTCAAGATTACTTTCACTACTATCCCTGCTGTGGACTCAACCCAGGTGAAGCAGTTGTAGAAGAAAGGGCTTGATCCACATTCTCAGGACAAGAAGACTTAATACTGAAGTTACCATCATGAGGTTCTTCTGGGTGGTCTGACCCTTGTCTCCCTAAATGTGAAATTCTAGAAGCACAGACGAAAGGACGGGCAGCACCTGAGCCACTTCTGGTGTGACCTCACCCTGAATCCTGAGCCTCCTCTGAGCAGCCCGACTTGTGGTGCTCTAGTTTGACGGGTGAGATTAGGGGTTCTGGTTTGCCATGTTTCAGCCGGCTGAAGCATCATCAGACATAGAATCCTTCAGGGAAGGATGTTTTCATGATCCTTTTGCCATATTTGTGGTGATTTGTTGTTTTACAACTGCAATGCAGGAATGAAAAGGTATAATTAGCCCTCTGCTGGGTCCATTTGTAGACCCCAGCAGGGATCTCTGCAGTTTGGGACTACAGCAAGTCTTGCTTCTTGTCTCAACCCATGATTTTTTATAATGATAACCTGATAATTGTTTACAATTTATGGGGGACCATGTCAAAAAGCCCTCTGGGCTCCAGAGGGCAGGGGAGAGGAGAAAGAAAACAAATACAAAACATAATACTCTGATTGTAAATGATAGAACCAAAGTAAGCTGTCTTCTCTTTAGCACAAAATACAGGATTTATATGTGCTGAGCTAAACAAAGGTTGTCAAATATGATCACCAATAGATTTGGCATTTCTGGGTCATGTGCCAGGAAAGGTAGCCAAAGAACGTAAGGCGTTTTATGGATTTAAATCCCTTTTCTGGAATGAAGCAGAATATGAACTAATAATACATAGTTTATGTTTCATTCTTGGGAAGAGGCAGGATGGGAGGCCTGTGTGCTGAGGAACATTGACAATATTCCAACTGGCTTTGTGCATAAGTGCCAAGTACCATGGTTTCATGCTATAATATGCACTATCCCCAACAGATATTAAAATGCTTTCACAGTCACGTGTAAGACTTGCTTTTTATTTGCCTTCTTTTCTCAAAATACCATTGGGCCTTAAATTTGTTGCTCATGTAGTGCCCATGACATGGCAATTAAGTTCTGCTTTTATATAGTATACTTTTTTTCTTTTGAACTTAGTAATAATATGTCACTCTGTGTGTAGGAAGACCGTGTACATGGCCTCTGTTCAAGGCCCTGGTCTCTACTCACTTCCTAATGGATCCAGGGGCCAATGACTAGTATCTACAGGGTGACATGCTGAGCCAGGGATAAGAGTAAGAAGCTGAACTCATTGGATTTCCCTCCTTAGCGCTGTGTTATGATTACCTGACTCCCTGGACCAAGGATATTTAGGCTCAAGGTGTTACCCCAAGAGTCATAGTGCTAATTCAAAATACCATAGTGTGGTATTTTCCCCCAGCGATTTGGAATATATGAGCCAAGATTACCTTTGTGGGGAGGCTAATGAGATTGTTTTAAAGGCTGGCTGCACAGTTCCATATATGGACAAAGGGATGAAGACCAAAAACCTCTCTCACTTGTAGTTTGCAAATGTCTGTAGAGATTTTGTGGGTCACAAAATGGAAATTATTTTAAAATCTTACAGAACCTGAGGTAAACTGCTACATTTTGTATTACTAAAATGCAATTACTATCACGTAGAGAACCCATGACCTTTTTATATTAAAATTGGTCCCTATGAAACGTTGAGAAAAGACAACCCTGTGGGTCAAGAAGTTACATTAGTGGTTGCCTGGGGCAGGAGGCAGAAGTGGGGATTACCTGTCAGGAGGCAAGAGGAATCTTATTAGGGTGATGAGATGTTCTAAGACTGGATTAGGGTCGTGGTGGCAGGGCATTGTAGATTTGCTAAGAAAATCACTGAACTGTATCCCTCGATGAGTGACAATTCTGGTATATAAATTATGTCTCAATAAAGTTGTTAAAAAATGCAGCCTGAGGCCTGAATATGAAAGAAAAGAAATGAAAAAAAAAAAAAGTGGTTCTTGAAATTTTTCATTTCCATGATCTTATTTTCAAATGGGAGAAGGGAGAAATGAAAGTTACCACCTCAACCTTATATACAAGTCCTCTGGAAGAGACCCATACTCTCGTGAATCCCCTCGGAGCAAACAGGCCTAAGGCCTTCAGTGTACTTGACATTTGCTTTGGAATACACCTTGAGACTAAAAAGGAGAGGAAATTTATATTTACCCACACTGCACATTCATAACACCCGCTCTCTGAACACACACACACACACACACTCATACACACTCATTACCCACACCACTGAATGGGGTGATGTTTCTGCCAATGTCCTTACTTTGGGTGACCTAGACTCTGTAAGGAGGATCAGAAGAGACCAGGATGAAATATTTTTAGATTCCCTTCTCCTACACTGTGGTTTTTGTGGAACTGAGTGCAGGTGGCTGGCGTGGGGCTGGGGCACTAATCTAAAGACCCTGGAGCTTCCTGTTGGGCATGCCACATGCTGAATTCTCATGGACCTCCTACTAGGGGACCTCATGGTCAGCATCTTGGTCCCCCTCCAGCCTCGTGCTCCCTGCCCGCTGTTCACGCAGTCCTGCCCTGGAGATAAATCAAGGACTGTAACTGCCGACAAAAAAAACTCAAAAGTACTGAACACAAACCCTTCTTTTGGGCCATAAGAACAAAGGACACGAATAGTTTTGAAATGGGTCTTTCCCAGGTTTTTACAAGATGCTTTGGGTCTGCTGCCTGGAGTCTATTGCCCAGTGTTTTTTCAGTTTCGGATAACAGGCTGTTTGTGTGCCATTTATGGAGCAAATCTTGTGAAATCTAGTATCCAGCCTTCCTTTGTTTTGCTCTGTCCTTATGTTTGCTTTTGTGAGCTTCTTTTTTTGTGAGCTGTGACATCACCTGTTCGTAAGAGAGTGTGCTGAAACATACGGAGCACTTTACCTCCAGCTCTCTGGTCCCCGGCACGAGGCTGAGATAAGGTCCTAGGGAAAGCCCGCTGAGGGATTAGTGCTGTGTGGTGCTGCACTCTGGCTGTGTCCCTGGGTGGCTCTGCCTCTTGGCCTGACTACGATCGGAGGGCCCGTTTTAAGCAGTGCTGACATTTTTTAGTGGCAAAGAAACTGCTTATTAGGGTATCTGGAAATGAAATACACCTGCCCTTTAGGATCCTCTTGGGGGAACAGCCGTTAAAGCCATGGGGAAATCATGATGCGGAGTAAAGCAATTCTGTTTTCATTCCCACTGAAGCTGATGTGAAATGTTAATCATCCAATTAAAAATGTATACACACTGTAGCTACAGCACTTCCTCTCCAGCCTGTGGCTGGGTTGAAACGCCAGTGTTTAGAGGATTAAGCTCAGAGAGGATACAATTGCTGGAAGCAGGAACGCAACTGGGAATGTCCATCTCTCCAGGATTCCTTATATAGGACCATAATGAAGCCAGGCGAGAATTTACTTGGTTTGCTATTTTCACTTGCTGTGATGTAGCTAAGTACCAGTAGACCTAAACCCATGTCCACTGAAGTAGAAAAGCAAAGAGAGGGGCACCTGGGTGGCTCAGCCAGTTAGATGGCTGCCTTAGGCTCGAGTCATGATGGTCCTGGGATCGAGCCCCACATGGGGCCCCTTGCTCAGTGGGGAGCCTGCTTCTCCCTCTCCCTGCCTGCCTGCTGCTCCCACTGCTTGTGCTCTCTTTCTCTCACTATCTCTCTCTCTGTGTCAAATAAATAAAATCTTAAAAAAAAAAAAGCAAAGGAATTTTTTTTTTTTTTTTTTTTTTTGAGCAGCAATCATATGCGAGGCCGTGCTGGGTACTTGGTTAAAGTGCTCTCGTGTCATCCTCACTACAACTCTGAGACAGGTTTTCATGTCCCAGTTATTCAGGTTAAGGAACTAAGGTTGATAGGAGGTGAGCAATTTGCCTCTAGGGGTGTCATACATCTTATAAGTGGCGTGGGTGTGTTCGAACTCATGTCCATCTGACTCTAAAGCTCATGTTCTTTTATACCTCCTGGTGGATTTCCATTAGCACCGTACTAAGAAGATTTTACATAATCTTTCTGATACTGAGAAAGTTAACCAGTTCATCTGTGAGCCCAGAAATGAGAACACTGTCTCAAGTAGGATGGAGGGAGAGGAAATTATTGCATCCGTCGGATTCCTTATGGTTCTCTAGGGTAGATCAGATGGCTGTGGGATTTCAGAATGGCTGAATACAATTTCCCCTGAGAAGAATATTTTATTTGTGTGGGGTGCTGTGTTTCCTTCTGCCCCATCTCTGTTGTTAGGTAAGGGGTAGGCTGAGTGTATGTAGGGATAGATGCCTTGGACATTTATCTCTAGTGATCCTACTCCTGGGCTTCTACTTCTTAGTGCTCAGAGACTTAGAAGACTGGACTTGATTTCCAGAATGGTTAGTAAGTCATTGCAGAACATGACTGCTGGGAGAACATCCCCAATATGTTTCTTGGGTCCTACTGACCCCAGTGGCTGGCCAGCCTTGTATCACAGGAATCTTTGGTCTTGGCGCAGAATGACCAGACCTCCTCTTGTGGTCACTTTCATTAGCAATGCATGGCTATGCTCATGCGGATTATCTTGGCTTTTTTTTTTTTTTTTTGCCAGCTAGGTCAGAGCTAAGCAGATTTAAAAGGGTTTCCAATGGTCTTAGTGTTTAAATTTTTATGTGTAAGAAATGCTAAATGTTTATGGGTATAGAAACAGGCCTTTACCGTTTCTGAAATTTTTGGAAGCATGTATTCTACTAGATATTTTCCATGCCAAAGAGAATAATGATAGTGCCTAGCCCCAAAGAGCTTGAGTATAATTCTGCTGTATGCTTTAAAAGTGGGAAATACTAAATGGCAGCAAAGAGAGAAGTAATTTCCCTCAAATTATAAGGTATGTGAGGAAGAATGTATAGAATGCTTATTTTAAAAGTGAAACCAAGGTGGAATGAGAGTGGTTGAGTACAGATTATAATAGAGACACGATTTGTCATCGACTGAGACTTGAACTGGATATGAGCAAATCATTTATTCTCTTGAGCCTTAATTTCCTCATGTAACTAAGGACAGTGGTGCTCATTCTCTTTATGCAATAAAGTAACTTTTAGACAGGGCCACCACTATATACACCCATGGGGATGGTACCCTGTACATACCCAGGGGCATCATTTAGATTATGGTGATCCCTTGAGATTGCCGTATACAACGTGTAAAACCATACACGTTACTTTAGGATCCACTGGAAATAGAGCAGCAAGATATAATAAATTGCAATGTCCTATTACTCAAGTATACGATACAGTATTATAGTTTTTAGAGTTAGTAGGGGTCAGGAAACTAAAACCCAAAACATGTTAGCCATCCATAGTGATTCTTTTTTCTGCAAAACAAATAGTGTTTTCTAGCACAATATTAAAGGGGTTAAAAAATAAAATTCATTTTTAGGAGAAGGGTCTAAGGGACAAAAAATAAATAAACCTCATGGGGGACGAAATCACTTCCTATCACTTAATCATATAACCTAAATAATACAACAGATCATGTAAATACAGTGCACATGCCTAGCACACTGTGGAGTGATGTGGTAAATATTTTAAAATTTCCACCTCTGTTCATAAAACTTTTCCCATTCATTCTCATTTTCTGATGGTTTCTATTCCTTCTGATGTTTTGGGAGTTGATGTCAGTGTAGACAGTGGCAATTATTTCCTGGATTAATACCAATTTTCAGTTGACAAAGTGCTCTGAGGCCCATAGTGCTTAATCCTCTTATCAACTCTGCTTAAGTTGCCATGTATTATCATGCCTGTTTTACAGGCAAGAAAACCAAGGCTGAGTCAAAAAAAAAACAAAACAAAAAACAAAACCGATCCGAGTCATACAATGAGTAACGGTTAGAAGTCCAGCTTTCCTGGATTGAGTTCTAATGCTCTCCTCCCTATATCCCCTCAGTGTACTGCCATTGGCACTGCACTAAGAGAATGTAGTGAACAGCTAGAATAACCAGGTTTTGTCAAATTCTACCTATGATAGTTAGAAGTCTGGAAGTAATGTAACTTTAAAATAGCACACATTTTCTCTTTTATTTTTAACAAAAGGTTCTATATACAGAATGGGAAAACATGCCTAAAATCATCTATTTTCTTTCCCTTCATGACTTAAAATTTCTACAGTGTAATAATTCCTACTTGACAAAACTTAAGGGATATTTAAAACACTGGAAATGCACAGAAAATCTAACAATGCCAGAGGCTAAGAAACAGCCCTAGGATACTCAATTTTTAAAGTGTTGTGGTCCTAGGAGTAAACAACTCATAATTGGAAGTTATAGAGGGAAGTAGGTGAGATTCAGGCACAAGTCTTAATCAAGATGTATGGAGAAAGACCAAGGCAGAACTGAGTGAAGTAAAAATATTCCCAATTCTTTAACATCTAAGAGATTTCTCTGTAATTAAGGAAGGATGCTTGCTTCTACTTGACTCCAGTAGAGCAACAGATGAAAGGAAAAATCCATGTTTTGAACATGATATAGAAGCTGGGATGTCTTGACCCAATATACCCAATTTTATCCAAGTAAATATTGTAAGCTAAAAAGGTGTATGATACAGATAATGCCTACTACAAAAATGGATGGGTTCTAAACTTGTTGCATTAATTTATCTTGAATTTTGAGCCTATGCTCTATAGAAACAATCTGATGTAACATAGTTATGGACCCAAGTCAGGCTACTGCAAAATGCCTATTTAGCACTACACAGAGTGTATCAAAAGTTTAAAAAGTATTGGCCTGAGTTCGGGATCGTAAAAGCAGGGATGATAGCAGAGAAAAGAATGAAGAAGGGACAACATATCTCACTCCTCATCACACCTTCCCACATAGCCAAATTTGAAAGAGGAGACTTCATGCTCTTAGGTTACACGTGCCCTTCTTACTAAAATAACCTACCCAGATATATTCCTCAAGAATAAGCCACACTACAAAAGTATGTACAGCACATCTCCCTCAGTCATAACTTTAATTCTTTGCTGTCTCTAGGTGTTAAGAAAGCCATCTGATTTAAGTAACTCATACTAATGTGTAAATGACTGATTTGTACATTCATTTAAAGACAAAACACATCCACACAAACACACAAGCACATGGGCATATACAATTCCATTACTTATGTATTAGCTAGGCATGATTTTAGGAGCCAAAGATATGAGAGACTGAAAGGGCAGGGTTTTCCCATGAAGCTTACATTTCAGTGGGGAGAGGTAGACAATAACATTTAAAAACAAACCGAAATGTCCAGAAAGTAATAAAGACTCTATAGAAAATAAGGTGATATAATATGCTTCACATTGGTGGTTAGGAAAGGTCTCTTTGATGAAGTGATTTTTAAGATGAGATATACTTGAAGACAAAGAACCAGTTTTGTATAAATGAAAGGAAAGAGCATTTTAGACAGCTAGTGCAACCTTGAGAAAGGAGTGAACCTGGGGCATGGAGGACAGTAAACAAGCCAGTGGGGCTCAAGAACAGTGGGGAAGGGGGAAAACAGAATGGAAAGATAGTCAGGGGCCAAATCACATAGGTCTTTGTAAGCCAGAGGGATAATACTTCTTACGCTTATTCTGTGTACGGAGCCCTCAGAAGACTGTAGGCAGAAATGTGGTCTGATTTGCATCTTAAAACAATCCTTAGCAGAAGCATGGAGACAGACAGGAGGCCCCTGCAGGAATCCAAGAGAACAGCCTACCAGGACTTGGTGGTGGGTGCCGTCAAGATGCACCATAGAGGTAAGATCTGTAGGAGTTATGAATGGCTTGACTGTAGGGATGAGGAAAAAGGAATCAAGGACACTGTTGATATGTTACTGATGATGATGATGATCAGTATGATCATACTGTTTTAGATGATGATACTGTTTTCCAGAAAAAGGCAAGATCGGGAAGCAATAGGTTTGGTTGAAGGATAAGGCCATGGGCAGTGGAAATAAGCAGTTCTACTTTGGGCAGGGTGATTTGGAGCCCCACATTACACATCCAGCATTAATACAGGGAGGGCAATTGACATGTCAGTCTAAAACTTGGGAAAGATGACGCTGGGATAAACATTTGGTAATCATTAGCGTGTTGGTGGCATTTAAGCCATGAAGACTGATGTGATGGGCCAGGCTTCCAGATGGGGAAGAGAAGAGAGCTGGAGACCACACTCTATTTACTCCAACATTTAAAGGTAGAAGAAGACCATTCAGGAAGCCCCTCTTCTCCAGACAAGGAGCTCTGCAGAGGGTGATTCAGGAAAAGTAGGCTCTTGCTCTCTTAACAAGTGTGAGTCTTTAAGGTCTTCTACACCTACCTAAGGTTGAGCCCCCTTGATCCCCATGAAGACCCTCAGGAGTCCTCCTCTGCCAGTAGATTATAATGAGCACTTAATTACCACTGGTAGGAGGGAGAAGCTCTTTTCCCCATAGAGTTTGAATATGATAAAAACAAAATACTTTAAATCGGGTATTTTAAAAATCCTGCCTTAGGGCAGGCCACCAGAAGCTGAGAATCCAAGGGTCTCACCTACAAAGAGGCAGCAGTACATCAAACACTAGCTTGGAGCCCTCCAACTTTAGGAAAAGGATCAAGACATCAACCTAAGAGAAAAAAAACCGGGCCTCAGGACCAATGCCCTTTAGTGGTAAGCTTTGAGTGAAAAGAATTAGTCTCTTTTCCACCTGTAGCAACTGGGCTTTGTCATCTGGGAATAATAGCATCTTTTTTTTCTTTCTTTCTTTCTTTTTTTTTTTTTTTTTTGAGTAGTCAGGAGATGTAATAAAGCACTGCTCTGAATCCTCAGGGTTCAAGAATAAAGTCAGAAATACCATGTTTGTTCAGCATCTTGTTCAATCTGCACAGCTTTTTGGGGGGATGTCTGTTTATATAAATATGATTATGAGATCACCTGTGACTATACTGTGTGGAAAACATGCTGCACAGCTCATACCACAGCAAATTACAGGAATTCTCTTGATAACAGAGCAAAGAAATCTGTTTCCCGATGGGAAGAGTTTATGGCGGTGAAGGGAAACCATTTTGACAGCTAATGGTTTTGTTGTATTCTCCCCCAATGGGTTTTCTTACCTCTTGATGCCCCTACCTGGATTCTGAGCTGGTTTTAAGTGGCAGAACAAATGAGGTTTGTACACGAAGGTTTAATGTAATCCACATTGCATGTTACAGGAAAAAAAAAATTAATGATATGGTATGGCAGCCACACTTTTCAAGAGAGTTTAATACAAGAGAGGCAGAGAGCTACTTTGGAAGACTAGTATACAAGAAAAGGAGTCTGTTTTGAGGTATTGAGATGAGGAGCAGGGAAATTTTAAAAATGTATATTTTTAGAAACAAGGATTTGATGTAGTAAAAGCCTTTTTTTGGATCATTTGGCAAACAAAGATGCATTTGGTAGGACCAACTGCTGACTTTCCGGAGAGGCAGGTTGACTTTGAGTAACTCTGACGAGAGACCTAATTTTGCTTTCATTAGCATAATTTGTACATATTCTCCTCAAAGGTTAAATCCAAGGCCAGAAGAGTGTGTTAATCTGGGTACCATTTGATACAGTGATTTAAGCCTTAGAGAGAGTAGCCTCCAAAACATATTCCTGTAGTAACCTGAGATAGAGTGATGGCTAACTGTTTTGTTTAGTTCCTTTTGGTGTATATGTTCCCTAAACAAAACAACTCACAATATGAATATTTTAAGGCTTTCCTCCTGCTTGTTTAATTTCTGGGTATTTTCAGAAAAGGAAAAATCAGAATAAAGACCAAAATTGGAAACTGCTAGAAACAGCTGGTGTTGAGATATCAGCAGTCAACTGGAAGACTTTGCATAGTTCTACTCTCTAAGGCAGTTGTACAAGGACCCCCTAGGTCCCCTGAGTCCTCCGTTAACTCACTTACACCAGAACCTTGTCAGGCCCCTTGATCAGGACTCCCACCTGGTTGATCAGTTGGATAACACCACGGGCAATGGCTCACCACTCTAAATCTGGGCAGGTTCCTTCTGGTTACTCAAGGATCAAGTATCCAGATCTATACTGGTCAGATCACCCTCAGGAATTCATAAATAATACCAAAAGCTGTTGTTTTAATCAAAATCCTTCTACTTGTAAATGCTTTACTAGATGCATAATTTATAGATGTTTTCTCCATCCTTATCACGATTCTGCAAGTTCAGAATAGTTATCCCTATTGTACAAGTAAAGAAAGGCTCAGAGACACTGACGTGATAAATATTTGAGTGGAAAAGAACAACTAATGAATTCCAGCAAAGAGATAAATACGTGATTTAAAATGCACTTGTTTTTAGCATTAAAACCAAGAGCCAGGGTTACCTGTATGTCTGTCAGGATGTCACCTAGAACTTCGGTGACAGTAGGCGCTGATGTGCACCAGAATCACCTGTGAGCTTAAAACACACGTCTGGGCCCTTCCTCTAGACCTTCTGATTCCAAAGGTTGATGATGGGTTGCAGGCATTTGCTTTTTTTTTTTTTTTTAATTAATAAATGACTTTAGTAAGGTCACTGGGTACAATGATTATCTATAAAATTTAATTGTATTCCAGCAAATAAATAAAAAATGACACATAACATAGACAATCATAATAGCACCCGAAGTCCTCAAATACTTAGAAATAAATCTATCAAAAGATGTGATACAAAGCATTCCTGACTACAAAACACTAACAGATATTAAAATAAATCCTAAATAAATGCAATGATAACATACTATGTTTATGGATTGTTAAGATGTCATTTTTTAAACAAGTTCCCAGGTAATTTTGATGCTCACCGAAATTTGTAAATTACTGCTGTCAAGGTCATGTTTGGGAGGGTGATTTCTTAGAAGTCTGGGCAAATATAATGAGCTACAGTTGTAGACTGGAAGAAGACCATAGCTTATAAGGGATGCATGAAAAGACATCCACAAAATGTGTACTGGGCCTGCTTGCCTTGGCTGGGATTACTTTTGCTCTGTCCTGATCAACATTTACTTTTTTTTTTTTAATTTACATTAATTTTTGGGTCAAGAGAATATTGTTCCAGGTCTTTAGTACGTATTTATCTCAGTCACACCAACACAGTTTCATGGAAATTATCCTAACGTTAGTAAATATATAAAAGACAAATCTTGTGCTTGAGGATGACTTGTAATTTTGTGTTTTTGAAAGTGCTAACTATAATGGGAAGCTGATCTATCGATCTGTCGATCTATCGACCGGTCTGTGCTCTCTAGGCAGTCCCTCTGGGAATGCTTTCTTGTCATCACGATGATCCTGACCAGCCTTCTGACCTTGAAAACTGCCATGACAGTCTTCTGGCGGTGACACCATTTATACCTCTGGGCTCTTGCCTTTCATAACCTGTTTGTTATCACAGTCCTTGAAACTGTGAGAAAGAAAAGGTCAGGAAGGCGAATGGGCTGCCATGTCCGGGGGAAATCATATACGAAACATATTCTCTACCTGGTACTGAAGTGCCAAGCGCGACGAACACCACTGCAGTCACAGAATCTTTCAGGCCAATGGTGCATCCGAAGTGGGAAGCCAGGTCTCCGATGAATGCCGTCAGGATGCCAATCATGAGGATGGAGACAATGAAACAGGCCCAGCCATTCCAGTATTCTGTAGGGGGCACGAAGGCGAAGAGGACCTTCCAGAACACGGTCAGAAAATGCATCACATAATCGAAACAGGAGGGCAGTTTCTCCTCCCCACATTCATCGTCGTCGTCGTCTTCCCCTGGAGGGAGGAGAAGCACATATCATCACAATCCGGGCTCAGTGGTGTCTTCCTTTCTCCAACTTCCTCCCTCCTAGACCTTGTCATCCCTCCCCTCTGAGTAAGCAGGAGGTCACTAGAGGTGATTGAAGCTTAGGGTTCAATCATAAGCTCAGAGTCAATCATAATTAACCAATTAATTATTAAGCTACTGACATACCCCATCACTGTGATGGATGCGTCAATGGCAGAAACTTAAGCCCCCACCCAGTTCTGGTTATATGCGATCAACACATCCTTCCTACAGTCCTGTCCCCTCCAGTGAAAGTTGTCATTTCAGGGACATGAACAGGATTTCTTCCAAAAGACTGGGAAGCCCTGTGCCAGGCTCAGAAAGAAACCTCTTTTGATAAAAGAGAATGATGACAGAGTTCTCCTAACCAAGGTTGTTCCAGCTTGGAGCCAGGCTCTGGGGATTCATGGTTAAATACTCACCTACAGGACAGTGTTCAACAGGCCCTCAGTCATAGCCCTGGGCCCCACATATGTCTTCAGCTTCATCTCTTGCAATTACTTCAAACTCAAACCTCATCCTAGCCAATGGAATTATCTGCACTTTTTCAAACTATAAGTACTCTCTCCTACTTTTGTCTTTTAGAAATAAATGTGTTTGACATGTCCTAATCCCTCCCTCCTTCCCCTTCTCCACTGATCCTTCAAGACTCACTTCCTCTGTGAAACCTCGGACGGCCCCCTTATCCTCTAGCCAGGGCTGGAAATTCCTCCTCAGAGCTTCTCTAGCCTTCTGACACTTGGGACACTAGATCAGTGGTTCTCAGACTATGGTCCCTGGACCAGAAGTATCAGCCTCACCAGGGAACTTGTTGGAAAAGCAAATTCCTGGCTACACTGAACCAGAAACTGGAGGACTGGGGGTAGAGTAGAGGGGGAGTGGCATAGGTGATTCTTGAGAACCAACCTTTCTCTAGACTAGTCATCCAAACACTTTCCTCCCCAGTTGACTGTGAGCCCAGCAAGGGCAGGAGTTCGTTCATTTTTGTGTCCCTGGTGTTCGGTCCCATCTCCAACATGTGGGATAAGCTGGCTAAGGGCTTGTTAAATGAATTAATGCATGCACGAATCTCCGCTGACTTTATAGAACTGCTTAATTACATAATATATATACATATACACACCACCCAGCTCTGCCAATTACATCATAAAATTGGTGCATAAAGAAACGCACCAAGCTTACTACTTAAAGGAACCAGGAAATCAATAGTAATATTCTAAGACAGAGGCTTCATTTATAACAGGATATAATCCCCACTCACATTATTTTAAAATTGGGATACTGAATGTCAACCCTTCTCAAAGTGGTGGCAATCATAAATGCATGTGTTTTCTGCCATTTTGGAAAGAATTCCTTGAGGACTTTGTTCACCTCCCCCCTTGGCCCCAAACCTTGTCAACAGGGATCTACTTTCCTTTGTCCAACTGATGCCATTGGCAGCAGGTGAGGGTGTCAGACTTCCCAGATGACTGTGTGACCTGAGATTACCAGCAAGGAGCAAATACGTGAGTTCTCTGTGAGGCACTCAGTGGTGAGGCCATCTGGTGCACATCATTACTGGGAAAACCCTTAAGGCAGAGGACCTGTGAGGAAATCGTGTCTCTCGCAAAACATGGAAAGAGCAATGTCTCCATTTGTCACCGGTCATGTCACAGGAAGAGAGATGAGGCCATGGCTCATTCTTCCGTGAGCGTGTTGTCAGAATTATTATGCAAGCAAACTCTGGGGATCTGTGGAGAAAACAGTCTCCCCTTTCAGGTTTTGGACCATCTCCAGCAAAGCGTTGGGAGGAAGCCCCCAGCAGATGAACAGAATCACCTTTGGAGACTCAGGAAGTAAGGAACTCAAGTCAGGCCAGCTAGTAGGAAAGTGTGTGACTCACTAGAGTAAGAAAGCATTGTTGACCATGTTAAAGTGACTGATGGCGGCCCTTAGACAGAGGTGGCTCTAATGCCTGGGTGATCTATGAAGGCAAATCACAATCGAAGCCATGTGACTTTAAGTCAATACACTTGTATCTGAGAAAACACAGTTTTAGAGCAACCAACCCCAAGAGTCACCTAGGCTTTACCTAGTAAGGCAACCACTTAAGCTACAGCCAATCAAATAATTTCCTTGCTTTACTTCCTTCTCTGCTCCACAAAAGCCTTTCCCCTCCCTCTAGTCGGCGGTGTCCCTAAACCATGTAGGCTGGACTCTGCCTGATTTGAATATATATTTGCTCAAATAAACCCTTAAAATTTTAATGTGCCTCCACTTCCCTTTTAATAACTGCTTCCTATAGTGTCATACTATATGGTTACATATTTCTAATATCTTGCCTGAAAGCAAAAGATGATTTTAGATAAAAGCACATGTTATGGACTGAATTATCTCCACATCCCAAAGAGGGAAGAGTTGCTCATACCCTACAAAAACTCAGGGAAAGCACTAGACTTTATGGCTATATTCATTTTGTATATGATCCTTATAAGCTCCTATATTCTATATTTTTGGACATTTTGTAACTTCATAGGGTATATGATTAAAACAATTTGGGAAACACTGAAGTTTAATCATTTATGGAAACAGATCATTCTGCCTCTAATTCTACAAAATTACTTAATTTGGGCTGTCTAAGACTCATAGTATGAAGATGAGCCAGAAAACAAATAGTGAAGCTTCTCAGAAGAAATAACACTTATAAATCGAGAGTAGACATTATATTTGTCTTCAAGATGGAAATAATAACACCTTTCCCATGAGGGATGCACAAGGGAATAATTAGATCATCTCTTCAAAGTGAGGATTGTTCAAGATAATGATGAGCATGGTAGTTAGTGTTATTGTCTTCCACTTAGTATTCTACTGTGTTTCCTTGTTACTACTTAATTCGTTAGTCAACATGCTGGATCCTAAGGTTACAGTCTAGGCTTTTAGAAACAAAATTGAATCTTGCCCTCTGGAATTATCTTCATTATCTATATGTGTGCAATGCAAAATAAGTGTGTGTGTGTGTGTGTGTGTGTGTGTGTGTATGCATGCACACACACACATGCACAGAGAGAGAGAGGGGCAGAGAGAGTAATTTCCTTTGGTAGGTTTCCAGCATCACAAGGTATCTGAAATATTGTAGCACTTATGTCTGGAATGTGAGGTCCATCTGTTTTATTACATTTGAGAGTAGAAATGGCTTACTATCCTCTTCCCTGGGATCACACTGTTCTTCATAAATTTTAATCTCCAACTCAGATGGCATTTAAATATTAAAAATGACTGCGGACTGCCATGTACGATGCACAATTACCTTGTCTTGGAGAGGGAAAAAGAAATAGGATGTCCATCCACCACCATCAGGGCTATACTTAAAAGTTTGGTCCTTGCAAAGAACAGTGGAAAATTAAAAATGAAACACCTGCAGTATCTTTTATGTGATGGGAAAGAGAGTAATCTGCCAGTATGTGCAGCCGCTTAGGCTTACTGGAGGCCACGTAATACTTTCAAGGCCCTCCTCTGCATTAGCAAAGGAACAGGCAGTTTGGGGGGGGGGCAGTTTCCTTTTATAGGATCCTAAGCAAAGGATCTTCTTATCTCAGAATCCTTTTTCTCAGCTTTATGGATTCCCCTAATGGAAAGATAACAAACTGCATTCGATTAATCCTTCCCATGGCCCTGCAAATGGTTTCCTTGAGACAGGTTGGACTTCCTAAATATAACTACAAAAGTAGCCAAATCATTAAAACCACCTACAGAAGAGAACGCATCACTTCAACTGCTGACCTAACAGAACTTGCGTGGACCCCACCCTGGAGCATGAGAACAAAGGCAGCATCAGCACAACTGATCATGAAAGGGAACCCAGGGCCGGACACCTGCAGGTAACTGAGCATCTAATGTAGACCAGGTGTTGGTGTGTGTCCCTGCGGAGGTGCTCAGGGTTTCCCTTCAGGGAGCCCTTTGACAATCAGAGAGAGAGGCCACTGAGGTGCAGTGGACACTTAGGTCAGAAGACTTACACAATTTCTAGTTCTCAGAGCTTGTCTGGGAGCGGGACTTGAACTTCCTGAACCTCAGCTTCTCATCTGTCAACTGAGTTTCCTAATTCCCACACTAGAGAGCTGCTGTGAGGACCGGAAGAGGACATTCGAATGTCTTTTGTAAAACTGTGAACCCCTTACAGACATCTGTGCCATAGTCCATCACTGTTACTTGTCAGAAGGCAGGCAGCAAATCAATGTGATCTGAGTATCCTGATTTCACAGAATCTATATTCTGTTTGAATGAGTCATCATCACCGCTGCTTGATTTTAAGAAAAGAAAGGGAGAAAGGAACAGAGGGAGGGGACATGATAGGGTGTTTCCTAAGTGATAGGAACTACACTAAACTTTTTCACATACCTGATCTTACTTAATCCTTACAATAATGCTGCAAGGTAAGCATTATGAATCCCATTGTACATAGGAAAAATCTTAAGTTCGGAGAGTTTATGTGACTTTCTAAAATAATCACAGAGTTGGTAAGTGGCTGAGTTGAGATTTGGTCTAACAGCCCAGGGAACATTTTGTCACACATGATGTCTTGGTGAAGCAGGTTGAGCATAACATCATTCACGTCTTGATTCAAAGTTGCATTTGAGAATACTCTTAATGCCTAGTGCTATATAGATTAAATGTTGCCTTTTTTAGGAATTTGAAAACACTGATGCACCATGTTTGTTTTGTAATTTATTTTCTAGATATGATACATTTTTGGAGTCAGCCATATATATCTTTCTCAAGACCTTGGGGACCAACTAAACACAGAAAAGAATAAATAAATGGAGGGCATCATGGTTGTGACCATTTTGCAATCTCTACTTGCACAGAACAAGTTGTTATTTCCATTTCTAATTGCCAAAGGTCAACCATGTAGTTTTTTAATCCCACACCCTGGTTTATATCTAGCTCTTCACTCTAGAATTTGGGAAACTGGACTACTACATTGTCACAAGTCTATAATGGAAGGCAGTTTGGGGATAGCATGCTGCTATTAACCTGAGGAAGGGTCTGACTTTCAATTATTTTTAGGTATTTACCTATAATTAGTCCATTTTTATTTTGTAAGAGTATCCTCCAATTAAGGAAATCATGAGAATGATAAGATGCTTTCCAGGAGTATGACAGAGTGGATATAGAATGATATCTGCCGGTCACACTGTCATCCATATGACCTGACCCCAGCAAGTGTTACTCAAAAGCCCCGTGTAATGTACAAATCAGTTAACTGTGAAGCTAGATCACCACACTGGCTTTCTTCATTCAACACATATTGTTTTGGGCCTAAGTTACTTATGAAATATTATTCCTTTTTTTCCAAATGGGGTTGATTTGATTTTGTGTCTCTTTAGTTTCTGAGCACAAAGATTTGTTGCCTTCAAACAAATTAACAAGCTTACTTAATTGAATGGGCTTTCTCCTCTATAGCTATTGCTTTTTTTTTTTTTTGCAACCTGATACAAAGTAATTACAAAAAATTTTCTTCTTTTCAGTTGTAAATTTCCATTTCTCTTGGCTTTCAAAGTTCTGACAGCATTATAGAATGTTTAAGATGAAAGAAATTTAGCAATCTGCAAATTCACCCCCCCCATTTTAAGAGGAAACATGACAAACTGTGATTTGATTTAGTTTTTTGTTCTCTTGCTTTCTAGTGTCTCTCCCTCCCTATCTTCCCCCATCTGATATATGAGGGCTTGAGTTAAACCCTGTCTTGCTCACTCAGGGATCTAAAAACTTTTCTCTCCATTTCCCCTTCTATGTTCTTCTATCTTATTTCTAGTGAGAAAATATTTATTCATCTCTTCCCACTCATAACAGTTTCTATTTGCCACTAAATTCAGTAACCCAAAGATTCATCCCCAAATAAGAATTTATCTCTTGTTCTGGATTTTGGAGAAGTGCTATAAATATTTTCTTATAACCTAATAGTTGGGAAGTACTTACTTATATATTCTCTGATGAAAAGTAGACGATATCAGCAATTTTTCCACCAGCCATATTGCAAGATAATTTCTTATCAAGAGAGATCTCAAAACACAATTTACTCGGATTCCTAAGTCTGTGCATTGTCAAAGCACAGAAAAAAAGAATGTAGGCATTTGCTTTTATCAAATGAAACGTGGGTATTAGAAAATACTTGGACTTAAAACTTTGGGAGGGTTTTAGAGCTTGATAAGGTCAACTCTCTGCGTTACATGCACTCCTTTAAAATCTGCCTACCGAATGGTCACCTGTGCCAAATCTCAGAGTCTTAGCTATTAGAGAGTTTACAATCTCACAATCCAAGTTTTATCGGGTCTAGCTGTTAGGTTCTATTCATTTGCCCAGATCCCATAGGACCCTAGGCCAATGGAAAAGGTCCAATCTTGCTCCGCATGCCATTCCTCCAGGCAGTTGAAGCTGGCTACTCCCATTTCAACCTCAATCCTTGCTCCACATTCCTTCATCAGGCTGGCCATGCTCCTCTGAGCGCTAAGTCATAGAATCATAGAATATGATGTGTGGCACTGAGTGTAACTTTAAGAGACGCCTAACTCACATGCATCGGGGAAGGTCTTTTGCCTTTTGCATTCTGGACACTATTCCCTTTCATTAATGTACACATTGGGCTTTTGGTAGCCACCTCACAAACAGCCCTACATATAACTTATACCTGTAAATCAACAACTCTTTCAGTGCCATTTCTAGCTCCTGTCTTTCATTTCCCATACTAGTATAATTGACTTCTGGGGACACAATTTTTTTTTTTTTTTAAGATTTATTTATTTATTTGGGGGAGGGCAAATGGGAGGAACAGAGGCAGAAGGAGAGAGAGTCTTAAGCAGACTCTGCATGGAGCACCTAGCCTGACGTGGGGCTTGATCTCATGACCCTGAGATCATGACCTAAGCTGAAACCAAGAGCTGGATGCTTAACCAGTTGTGCCACCCAAGTGCCCCGCAACCATACAATGTTCAATTTGTGCTTATTCTCTTTAAGATAAGTGACTCCTTAATGTCTTTTCAGTACAGTAAAACCGATATTAGAATACCAGTAATGTTGATATCATGCCAGCTCTTTCTAAGAACTTTCCTTCTTAAAGCTTTCTTTGAAGTGTATTTGGAATGTGGAGAAGTCTCTGAGAAGTTAGTTGTCCTTGGGGAGGGTGTGAGGCTCACTGTTGGTCTCTAGTCTTACTGCTCTAGTCCCTGTGGGCGGAGGCCTCCGAGCAAGCCTGGGGGTACGCTGAGAGGCCCTTCTTCACCAGCTAGTGGGGATGTAAATTGGTGTGGACACTCAGAGTCTAGAATACAGTGTGCCTGTATGCCCACATCTAAGTGTATGTAGTTTACTCCTGGGATACTTGACTGGTCTCTAGTTCTATGTCCCTAGATAAATAAATGCATTGGATAGCAATACCACTGTGCATGAAATGGGAGTTCAAGATTGCTGTAGATTTGTAACTTGGATTGGTGGCCTGTTCTGGGATGGAGAGCACACCTACATAGACCTTGTTAATCATCCCCACCCCCCAGTTCCAAGCAAGAGACAGGTGTGGGCTGTTCTGCTCTATAGGATCAGTGCTGGTTTCAGTCCGTACTTGGGGGGCTAGGGGCTTGGGATACAGGACAGTGCTTGAAGGGACATAAGAAGGCAATTCACTCTCTGTGAATAACATCCCACCTTGTCTGAAACAGATGAACCCCTGGATGAATGAACAGAATCCTTACCAGCTCAGGCCGTTATGGACCTTGTTAGGATGATTGACCCAAGAGATATCTAACGTGTCAGAAATATTTCTCAGCAAATGTGGCCAGTGTGAAAATTGAAAAACAACCCATGAAGGAGTTCCAGTTCCATGTAAGTTCGATTTTAGCAAAACAAATCAGTTTAAAGCTGAAAACCAACAGTGTAGCTTGTCTCTTTCTCTTCTTAAAGACTTCCTCTGCGTGAACTGAGTGTTCCTAAATGATCCTAGGTTCATGTAACTAGTCATGTGGTTTTGCCCCAAGCTTTGTTTTTGTAAAATAACTCCACATCAGGCTAAATACCTTGAAATTCAGTGTACTCTTACCCTTTATTGATTGTAGGATTAACAAGAATTCCAGGCTCCTGCCATAGGGAAGCAGGCTCCCTACAGACGTGAGCACCTAAGAAATAAACTTTCGACAAGAAGAACTGACACTCAGCAAGTCTAGATGCCTCCTGCTAGTTTCGATGGTTTAGTTACAGTGGGTGGTTTGTGAGCACACCAGGTTCGAAGATCGGCCCGAGGGCTCTGATAACACTTTGTAAATATCAGCAGCTGCGTCTGAATTAGCCTCCTAGAGTGTAGGCAGTGGAGCTTTGGAGGAACTGTTTGGGCAGCAATAACCCTGTAATTTTCAACAAACAGCTCAATGTTACGTCCTAGGAAAACGTTGAAATTTATATAAGGTTAGATGTGTACCAAAACCTGCTCCACACGCAGAGCAGCATAGGGACCCGTCCAGATTCTCGTAAGATGCTGCCGTGATTAAGCTAAGAGGTCAGGTTCCCTTCCTGAGTGCCTACCCTCATGCACGTGGGTAAATATATACATCCCACCTAATCTCCATCCTCCCGACAACCGGCTCAAGTAGGTATTACTTTCTCCATTTTAAAAGTGAAACCAAGGCTTGAAGAGTTTAAGTGACTTGCTTATGAGAGCTAAAACTCTTCCCACCGCTTCGCTGAAATTACTTGACCCACTGTTGCCAGAGGAAAAAATTCTCTGTGGTCTGTCCAGCAGAAATCAGTTCTGATAAAAATCTAAGCTCATTTGGCATTGTTTTATGAAAAGTTTAACTAGAAAATACCTACCCCCCACCTTTTTTTTTTTTTTTTTTGAGAGAGAGAGAGAGAATGTGTGTGCGAGGGTGGAGGGGCAAAGGAAGAGAAAGAATATCAAGCAGACCCCCTGCTAGCATGGAGCCAAAGTCGGGGCTCGAACTCTCAACCCTGAGATCATGACCTGAGTCAGATGCTCAAGTGACTGTGCCACCCAGGTGCCCCCAATAATGATCCTTCTTAAAATAATCCTCTGCATATATCATTTTTATAAAATGTTTGCTTATTTTAATGAGAGAGAGCATGCATAAGGGAGGGACAGAGGGAGAGGGAGAAAGAGGATCTCCAGAAGACAGCCCCCTGACTGTGGAGCCCACCTCATGTGGGGCTCAATCCCATGACTCTGAGATCATGACCCTGAGATCATGACCTGAGCCGAAATCAAGAGTTGGACCCCTAACAGACTGAGCCTCCCAGATGCCCCTGCATAGCTCATGTGTAAAACACTGAATGCTCTTTCAGGGAATGAATGGATGGCTCTAGTTTCTGCTTTCCTAGGAGTCTGATTTTCCTTTCATCTTTGGCAAAATCCTCTATGGATGGTTTATATTGGCCCCATTGAGAAGTGGGATCCTTTTCATCCTGGTGGCTAATGTCTATCTCTCTGCAGAGCCTACAGAAGGAATCCAGCTTTTCGGCAGCTGGTCCCCACCCCAGCATCCCCTGCTCCTTGGCTGCCTTCCTGGCCTCAGGATCTCTTGAGGAGACTTTGTTCTGACCATGACGTTTGTGAGTTGATGTACTGACCAAGTGGCAATGTCAGTTGAGTCTCTAAGATTCCAATCATGGCTTTGGTTTATAGAATCCGGAGTGATTGCAGGGACACAGCACCCCTCATCTGCCTGCCTGGGTTCCCTTCTCTTCTGTTGTGATTTCTGCCCTGAGTAAAGAGGCCTGCTGCTGATAACTAAGGGACCTCAGTGATTTCCATGTTCTTGGGCAACTTCACAGATTCTCCATGTGCTTCGCTTCCTGGAAACTGAGGGGAGCCATTACTAACTCCTTAGTGCAGATGAAAAGATAAATGAGCTTTTTAAGAGAGGTTATGTGCTGATACACAGTACAGTCTGTTTTGGACAGAGGATTAGCTCATTCAGATGGAGCATCTCCGTTCCCTCTCGGCTCACATACGCTTTTCTTAGGGGGCAGGCTGGCTACTGCAGAGGGTTGACCATCAAGTCTGTCTGCCGGTAGCTTTTGAATCTCTCATAAACAATAACCTCAAATGGAGCTGTTGGGGTGGTTTTCTTCCATACAAATCATCTTAAACTGTCTCTTTCACTCTCATCATCTGTACGTCAATGGTCTGTTTTTCTTAGCTAGTTAAAGCACACAACAATGTTATTAAGTTTATAGGTCGGAACTCTAAAAATATTTGAAGCCACTGTTTTGTACTACAAGCCTAGGCTGAACCCCTCACCTGGACCAGTATCTGCCGTAAATCTTTAAAGGGAGTGGAGTGGTTGGAAGAGTGGCTTTATTTGTACCATTTTTTTTTTCAGTGAATATTTAGTAATAATTTGTGTGTCGGGCATGGTTCTAGGCATTGGAATTGCAGACAGATAACACCCCATAGAACTTCCATTCTGTCCAGGAGAGATAGACAGCAATCAAGTAAGACAAATGAAAAGCACGATGATTTCAGATACTGATATGTGCTATGAAGACAGTGAAGTCGAGTAGCATGCTGTGCACAGGAGGTTGAAAAACTCCTCTGAAGAGGTGACTTGTGAGCTGAGACCTTAACGGTGAGAACATCCAGACAGAGGGAAAGCCTTCCTTGGGTTGGGATTGGGTAGGGGCAGGCAGCTTGTGCAAAGGCCCCGAGGCAAGAGCATAATGTGAAGAGTAAGAATAAGCCTATGGTTTCTAGGCATTAAACTCCGGGAGGCACACCTGTGACAAGATGGAAGGAGGACTGAGCTTGGAATCAGAACCTGTAGGTTGGGATCTGAATCCCAGTTTCTGTTTCTCCATCTCATAAATGGGTTCATGAATGCCTACTGCACAGGGTGGCCGTGAGGCTTGTGTGATCAGGAAACTGTCCACCAAGGGTGAAACCATTCACTCACTCAGTGCTGCTAAGTCACTGGCTCAGGAAAGTTTTGGTCTTTGCTCAGAGGTCCTTAGGTAAGATCAGGGGACAGGCATAAGATCAGGGGACAGGCATGGATGGAATATGTGTTACGGTGCTGGTTCTACAAATGCTAACTGGAAAAGAAAAATGAGAGCAATGCTGTAAAGTTTGGCAAGAGCCCAGGATTCTAAAACAGGTCCTGTGTGGCCTTGCATGAGACACTTTCCCTCTCTGGTCTCAGTTTCTTTATCAAAATAAGGGGAAGTTGGAATAGCTCATCACTAAACTCTTGTTTTGCTCTGTGCTGGATTCTGGTCTAAGATGCTCTAACGGGACATAAGACACAACCCCCAGTCAGATGTGTTCAGGCAACCGCAAGGCAGGGGAGACGAATGGGACCGGGGGTCAGGGGGTCACGTCAAAGCCTGTTGGTTCAGATAAGTGCCTCTTGGTTGCAGGAATCAGAATGACAAGGTCTTTATCAAGAGAGCAGACTGTGAACAGCAAGAATTAATGCAGCAAATCACTCTGAAGGAGGCTCCCCTCCGCCTTCGGGGTGTGTGTATTCAGTGGGGGGTGGCTGTGTTTTCTCCTCCTTCCACCTCTTTGGTTTATGCTAAAATGTTTCCCCCACTGAAAACAGCATACAAAGGCATCCCCTGGGACAGAAAGCACCCCCCCCCCCCCCCCCCCATGCCTCCATTATTGATTTGTAAGCAGCCATTTAAATTGTGTTCAGGGAGCAGAAGCAAGCCAGCAGAAGGGTGAAGTCTCATTGTTTGCAGAGCCCAGTAGCTGCCTCTCCCCACAAAAGCCACATCCCAGACGTGACTCCAGGCTCACAAAGAAGAGCAGCTGAATCATCCTGAAGCCCTTCGGGGCTGTGTTTTCCTCAAGATTTTGTAATAAGCAATTTAAGAGGAAAAGAGCTCAACAAGCCAATAATCTTTTCAGAAATATCAGCTAAAGCCTATCCAGGGGCCAGAAGAGAACTGTTGAGTTCTCCAGGCCTCTTGTACTCCCACCTCCCAGTGTCGCGGGCTGCCTCCTTTGGAAACAGAGCTGAAGCTCCCTGATCAATATGGTATCCTGCTACGGCTGACGTTTTCACATTGATAGTTTATACTCTAGTGTTGCCTTGCCTCCCTACCAACACAGCCCCCAGGGGTGTTCTCTCTGTAACTTACTCTAACGCTTTCTTCCTCACGCCCTCTGCTTCTCCTTCTTCTCTGTTAGCAAGGTGATTATCAGCTAAATGCCAGGAAGACCTCACTAAGAAAACAGATAGGCAAGGCCACTGTTCAATAAATATTTGCAGATCCAATTTTCACATATAAAAATATATTTTATGGGTACAAATACATGCACCTGAGTATCTGTATGTCTTGTGTATATGTATGTAGTACATGTGAATTTATTATACACATGAATTACACATGTCTGGAACTTGTTGGAAACATGGCACACGTCTGTGTGAGAGTATGCATTTGTACAGATTTTCTTCTAGATCAGACATAGCTGTATGACGTATGAAAACAGGCTTTTAATCCAGTTACACGTGGATTGAAAAACATTGATTGACACATAAATTCATTCATTCTTTTCCCACAAATACTTGTCATTGCTGAATACTGCCCTAAGTGCTAGGGAAATTACGGTTAACAGCACAGATTTGCTGTTATTTAAAACAAAAAGGGATTTTAATTTAGATTCTTATACTTCTTAGAGGACTTGAACAGATCTGCACTGTACCTACTACTAGAGCATAACATACGTTAAGATACAGCAGGACACAAATGTCTGAAGAAAGCAGAAGTAAAGGACACTTCAGGCATCTAAATTGAGTGAAATTCTGACCACTTGAGGAAAAAGAATCGAGTAAACTTTCTGATGGCCAAAGCAAATAAAAAATACTGATTTACATACTTACGATTTTCCAACTGCAGAAGTGATAAAAATAATTTGCTGGAAAAACTTAACTACTATAGAGAGTGACATCATGAATAATTACTCTAGCTCTACGGAAAGATAAAATAGTACTTTTCAAATATTATATTTTAGGGGTGCCTGGGTGGCTGAATGGGTTAAGCCTCTGCCTTCAGCTCAGGTCACGATCTCAGGGTCCTGGGATGGAGCCCCGCATCAGGCTCTTTGCTCAGCAGGGAGCCTCCTTCCCCCTCTCTCTCTGCCTACTGCTCTGCCTACTTGTGATTTCTGTCTGTCAAATAAATAAATACACTCTTTTAAAAAATATTATATTTTAAGGATAAAAATTAAAGCTGTAACTAAATTATCATCCAGGGAAGGCAGTTTTGAAAAGGGCTCTGATAAAAAGTTAAAGCAGCTTTACTTTCTTAATAACCACTTCAAAGCAAGGAAGAAGCAGCTACTGAATTTAGTTAATGTGACCATCAGATGGTGTGTCTTAAGCATTAGATGTCTTAAATGAGCTTTAGCCGAGTTGGCGTAATTACCCAATTTATCTAACAGGTACTGTAGGGCAGAAATTCCACTTGATTAAAGTCAGAGCCCTAAATTTCAAGGAGCAGGACTAGGGAAAGCAAGTTGACATTTATTGCTGAAAATGAAGGGCCCTTCAGAGGACTCTTTAGTATTTCCATGTTCCAGAGATAAAGGTCACCTATTCCAATCCTTCAATTTCACATGGGATGTGAGA
>ML108345.1:7469-52478 GCA_003697995.1 Taxidea taxus jeffersonii
TTTCCCATTTCAAAACCAACTAAGTAAAGTTTTGCTTTTTTTTTTTTAAAAGATTTTATTAATTTATTTGACAGACAGAGATCACAAGTAGAGAGGCAGGCAGAGAGAGAGGAGGAAGCAGGCTGTCTGCAGAGCGGAGAGCCCGATGTGGGGCTCGATCCCACAACCCTGGGATCATGACCTGAGCCGAAGGCAGCGGCTTTAACCCACTGAGCCACCCAGGCGCCCAAGTTTTGCTTTTTAATGACCAATTTAAGAACTATGTAAATGGTGTGGTCTTCTTGGAAATCCTAGTCATGGCACTTCCTGAACTGCTGGTTGAAATAAAACCTATGCTTCCCCTCTGCTTCTCACCACATGGCCTGAGAACATGGACTCCAGAACCAAACTTCCTGGGCTTTGCCCTGGCTCTCCCTCCTTCTGAATCCCATCAGATTTAAGATGTTATTGACTATAAGACAGGTCATTGTCTTAAGCATTACTAAGAAAGAAGAAGAAGCTGCCAATTAAAGGAGAACATATTGCTCGTGTGCCATCAATTGTGGGGCACGTCCTCATTTCAGTGGTGCTAACGTGCGCCCAAAATTTGTCTTAGAACTGATGAACTATGACTCTTGTTTTGGAAACTTAGTCTTCCGACTTAACCTCTCTCTCTGTTTCATTTTCACAGTTAAAAAATGAGAGGACTAATGGTATCTACCTCACCTCACCGGGTAGTCCTGAGGATTCAAAGAGTTGGTCAACGTAAAATGCTCAGAACATTCCTTGGCACATAGTAAGTAAGCACTGAATCAGCTATCACTATTCTTCAATATACACCCCTCAAATGGACGAATACTTTCTCCAATGCAGTGTGGAGGTCTTCGTGGCTGTTATTTCTGCTGCGGGGGGGAAAAAAACCAGCATGGTAACACCCACACATTGCAAACTGTGATTTTAGAGAAACCAAAGCAAGCCAGATGGGGAGAATGGTAGCAGATCGTTTCTCTCTGCCTTGGTCTCTGAGTGATTTCTTCAAGTACACCCTGGTTCCCGCAGGAAAGTGCCTGGCTTGTCTGATAACTGTTCTGTTGTGGAAAGGGTTTTTGCACTCATGATGTCCTTGTGGATTATTTTTGCCAAATTTTTTTGCGGCTCTAAGCACTTCCTGAAGGCACCAAGGCCATAGGAGGATTGTGACCTCAGAGGATGCCAGGCAGGGTTTGATGCAAACAATCCATGCTGTGCACGGGCCAGATGGTTCCACGCAGCAAGCGCTTTTATTTCATTCACAAAAAATCAGAAACAAGCTGATTTCACCATTTAGCCCTAAAAAATTGGAAAAGTAAACCACCCTATTTGACAAGCAGGCCCATGTTGATGAAACTCATTTTTGCAAATAGATGAACATAGGTGCAAATGAGAATTCCCAGAGTAATCGCTGCTGAGATGAGGTTGACTTAGAATTAAAACCCATAAAGGCAAGGCTCCAAGTCCACATATGTTTTCCAGACTCTTGGAAACTCTAGCATGTTGTTGTTGTCCTTAGCCTCTGCTATCCCTGACTTCCTCCTGAAGTTATTGAAGAAATAGATATTTGGATGATTAGAATGTGATCTTGCTGGCTCTCATTTAAAGGCATATGCCTGTTTTTACACCCAACCGAGTTTGATCAAAAAAGAAACTGCATGGGTATTGGCACTGGGCCTCAGGATGCCAGCTCCAGAGTTTGAGGGAAAAGTGCTGGACTGGGGTTGAGGAGACCTAAGTCCGTGCTTCTCTTTTGGATGACTCAAGGGTTGCTCTTCACCACTGTCTGTTTTTTTGTTTTGTTTTGTTTTGTTTTTTGATTCCTCATCTATAGAGTTTCTCCTGGTCTTAAATCTCTGTGATGGAAGGAACTTAGTAGGCATCTGGTTCTGTTGGGTATCATTAAACACCATGCAGTGGTTAATTTTATGTGTCGGCTGGCTAGGCTGTGGTGCCCAGGTGTTTGGTCAAATACTAGTCTATATGTTGCCACGAAGGCACTTTCTAGACACACTTAACGTGATCAGTTGACTTCAGATAAAGCAGATTACTCTCCATAGTGTGGGTGAACCTCATTTAATCACTTGAAGGTCTCAAAGGCAGAGACGGAGGTTTCCTGTGGAGGGAGGAATTCTGCCTCAAGACTAACAGGAATGTTGCCTGCATTGAGGTCCTGTTGGCCTGCCCTGCATGCTTCTCACTCGAGCCCTGCAACATGAGCTCTTACTTGAATTTCCAGCCTGCTGGCTTTCTCTACAGATTTCAGTGTTGTCAGCCCCCACAATTGCATGTGCCAGTTTCTGAAAATAAATCTCTTTCTTCTCCCTCTCTCATTATATGCATATTCTTTGCTGGACCATTTGCCCTGACTTACGTTGCACTTGACCTCCCCACCTGACCTTCTCAGGTTCTGACTTATTTTTCAACACATGAACTAGCCTCACCCTTCACCTCTACATCTCTAGCTTCAACCTGTGTTTTTCTCCTAGATGACCATGACTTAAAATTTCTTTTTGGCCTACCTACCATTTATTTCCCCTGAGTCAAACTTCCTTTGAACTGCTGCCAATCCTGAGTCCTCGTCAATTGACTCCCAGGAGGGACCCGGACACATACGACTGAGTTCAGCCAGGTACATGCAGGACTGTCCACCCACTCACAGCCTCCCGGGCTACTGGCCTTTTCTGCTTCAGTGGAGTAAAAATTCTTGCTCTACATACTTCTGCTCAGAAACAACATTGTTTACACAATGTTCCTGTACTTTCACAAAGGGTTAAAAAAACATCCAGACCTATTTCCATCTCCTGGGTGATGTATTTCTTATTTGTGTCACAGGCGGTAAGTGGTTATAGGCGTAGATGTTTGTTAATTAAAAGGGAATGTGTATCCTCTTTTTCACTTATTCACGAGGATAGATTCTAGAGAGTAAGTATGGTTGTGGGTGTGTATGTGCGTGTGGAAAGTTATTTTGCAGCACATGTTTGCAAGGCTCTTGGAAATCTGTGGAGGGAGGTTGCTTGGCCAATGCCAAAAATTGTTAGAAATACAGGCTTTGCTCACCAATCTAGAAGACTCTTATCATATAACAGGTCTTTGCCTTCATCGGGGGCACCTCACAGGTATTTAGGGCATATTGGGACTTCAGTGCACTGCCCACCTGTCAAGGTCTAATGAGTCCTATATATGGTCTGTCTGCTATGTACTGAGGACAATGCGATATTTTGCTCTTCCTTGTACTCTAGTGGAATTAGGCTGAGTTTATGTTATATAACACTGCCGTCTCACTCTGTAATGAGCAACTTCTAAGGAGGAGGCAGCAGGGGGAACAAAGCCACCTGCCCTTTGCCAACCCTTCCATGCTCTGCCAGTGCACCTGCGGAGAACTCAGAGGGCTCGTCCTGGAAGAGAGACTGCTTATTATGTTTCATTGTGTAGATGACACAGGGCCTTTCCAGGACAGGCGGACTGAAAAAAAATCTCTGCTTTGTTTCTTAGCCAGGTTTTATCCAAGGTCTCCTAGGGCTGAGGGATGATTAAGCAGCTGCCTTGTTGAACCCTTGCCTTTCACGTTCACCTGCTTTGAGAAATTCGATCTGCTCAGAGACATGAAATATTCAAAGGAAGCTCCCGGGGATCGGTGACTCAATAGCTTTGTAGGGTTAAATTGGGGAAGTGTCACATGTTGGTCACGCCTCAGTAGCACTTGTCCACAGTTCAAGTCTGACCCAGTGGTGGGCTATGTCAGACTGAAGTTTTGTTACTATTCTTAAGTATAAGATAAACATTGCTTCCTAGCCCACTCTCTGCCACTGCTAGGGTGGGAGAGGTTATCAGTTGGGGTAACTTTCTTTCTGTTGAGACAGAAACTTGGTTCAGATTGGTTTAAGTGAAAAGGGAAGTGTATCAGATCAACTGACTAAAAAGCCCAAGGCTGGGTTGGCTTCAGGAGTGGCTGGCTCCATGGCTCAAATTAGGTCAACAAGACTTGGTTTCTCTCCATCTCTAGGCTCTGCCTTCTGTTTGATTGGCTTATTTTCAGCTGTCATGTGTTGGGCCCAAGGAGTTCCAGACTCCCCCTTGTGGTGGCAAGATGGCTGCAATAGTTCCAGCCTCCACAGTATAAAGCTGGGGCCAGCAAACTGTTTCTGTAAAGGTGCCAAATAGGGACCACTTTAGGTTTGTGGGCCATAGAGTTTCAGCTGCAGAAGCTCAGGACAACTGTTAGAGTGTGGAAGTACCACAGATAATGTGTAAATAAATGAGCGGTCTACATTCCAATAAAACTTTATTTAAAAAACAGGCAATGGGCTGGATTTGGCTTGACAGCCATAGTTTGTGGATCCCAGAACCATACAGTTGTTATTGGAAAAATGGCTGCTCAGGAGGGAAGCTAAGATGGTGGCACAGTAGGCAGACCCTAGGCTTGTCTTGTCCCTGGAACGCAACTAGATATCTACCAAATCATTCTGAATACCCAAGAAATTGACCTGAGGACTGACAGAACAAACTCCACGACTAGAGGAAGAGAAGAGGCCACATCAAGGAAGGTAGGAAGTGTGGAGATGTGGTGTAGGGGAGAAATGGAAGATGGCTGCTCAGCTAGGGACTAATCTCCCAGCTTCCCTGAAACAGGGTATGGCCCCATGACTGAGTTCTAGCCAATAGAACACAGGTGGAAGTTATGTGGAACATTTCTGGGTCAAACTGTTCAATAAGCAGGTATGCCCCCTCACAGTCTTCTGAGACTGTGTTGCATATGATGAGAAAGTTCTGGGGCCGGGCAGGGTGGAGGGGTGGGCAGAGCCACAGGACAAAGGAATCTGATTCCTAAATTGCTGTGCAGGGGAGTCACCCAACAACCAGGAACAATTACCTCAGACAATTAGGAGAGTGGAAATAAATTTCTATTTTGCTCAAGTCATCATACATTTTGGGTCTACTTTTAACAGCAGTTTACCTACCTTAAGTAATACAGAAATCAGTGTTAAAGAGGGAGTGCTAACATAAGAAACACCTAAAATATGAGCACTTAATAATTGTGCCATGAGAGACAAGAAAGTAGAGTAAGCTGCAAAAATGGTGACCCATATTATGCAGTGGCTAAATCCTTGTTAAAACTGTTGCCCACAGTCATCTGGAGGGCAGAACCAAGATGAGCCTGTAGCTCTAGGGGAAGCCATTTGAAACAGACAGAATGTTAGTGTGTGTTAGAGTTGAGCTCCTTGCTACTTACAACAAATGACACTGCTGGGAAAATATGGTCTCTGGTAATAATTGACCAGTTTACAAGCAGAAATGAAAGGAATGAAGAAGACAGCCCCCAAATCTGGAAAAGCCAACTGATTCTGGATCCCAAACAGAAAGAAGTAAGGCTAGAAGAAAAAAAAAATTAGACCCAAGACTCAGAGAGGACAAAAACCCATTAAGAATTCTCAGTTAAATATAGCAGCTCAGCCCCTGCAGCAAAAACCACATTAAAGGTGTAGCCTTTCCACTCAGGTCTATCGTTTACATGCCTTCAAGGTAGCTGCCATTAAGTTGAGAGAAAGCTATGAAGAGGAGGAAAAGAATGATTTAGGTTCAGAACTATGTCCAGGAAAAAATTCTGGGTGTGGTTACTGGCACTTGGAATTCAGTGGAAGCAAATAAATGAGAAGCTTACTAAGTTTTGGAGGGAATTGTATTACTAAAGGAGTCACAAGCTGGGATGAAATCATCTTTATTGGGTCAAGTTTACCCTTTGTTCCTAAATTTGCATGAGAAGAAAGTGGGCTATTGAAGGCTATATAGTCTTTAAGGAGTATACTTTGGAAGTGGCCAAAAGATAATGGACACGAAGGATATCCAGGAGGATGAAGTAAAGGGCCCTAGGGAAAAAGAGAATGAATTCCTCCCAAAGAGCAGATTAAAGGAGTAAGCAAGACACCTATCCCCTCTTACCAGGCTGAGGGTCTTCATATTGCCCACCTAGCTGGATCCCAACATGCCATTAACCAAGGACTCTATCCCATTCTTCATTTTTCTGAATGAGAGTCTTACTGCAGTTATTAAGTCCCCACTCCCCCATGGCATAGCAGATGTGAGTTATTGGAGAAGATAATGGTCTCTTAGTTAATAAATTGTGGGACCATGAGGAGCCACAAGTAGGCCTGATTGAGAAGACATTGCGTTCTCAAGAGTCCCAGATTTGGAAGTGGTTGTAATGACTGAATGGAGCTCTGAGTTGTCTTCTTTGAGGAGGGCATGGGTGTAGGCTCTCTATGCGGGAAGAAAAGAGCAAATGGGCAGCTGTGTCTGGAAGGGCAGACTGTGATAGATTGACAGCTACTTACTAAAAATCTATTTCTCTTCTTCCTGAATGTACAGATGACCACAATTCCCAGATTATACATGCAGTTAGATGTGTCTCTACAAGTGAGTTCTAGCCAACAGACTGTGAGTGGAAGTGATACAAGCCATTCCAGGTCAAGAAGTTTGTGTATCCCCTCCTAGCTTCATCGCCCTCCTGTTGGCTGGACATAGATTACGTTGAGGTCCTGGACCCTACAGGATAGTACGGCCACAAATTGGAAGGAGCCTGAGTTTCTGAATCATCACATGGAAAAGAGCTGTCTCCAAACTGTTGAGTAAGTGAAAAATAAACTATTGTCTTTGAGCAATTATAAGTGTGTACTTGTTACCACAGCTTAGACTACTTAATTAATACAAGAAGCAACATGGTCTCTCTGTGTGTCTGCTTAAACCTTTGTCTCTCTCTGGAGGCTGGCTTTCATTGCTCTGCTGTATGTAACCCAAATGTTAACTGGAATTTCCTTTTTTCTTGAGTTCTAGTTGAAACTTGAACAAATTCTCAATTCCTTATCATATGGGTATCCCAAGCCTTTTCCACAAGTCTCTAATTCCCGATGGATCTTACGGATTCCTTTCCCTCTTGAGTTCCTCAGCTCATAGGGTCTCCATTCTGTTCCACAGTGACCAGACATGAAACTCAGACCCTTTTCTGACTCACATACACTACACAGCCCTCACACAAATTACTGACAAGCCAGAAAGTTTGTATGGGGGAGCCGGAGAGGAAGAAATGGAGGAAGAGCTTACAACTCTGGTGGTGTCAACCTTAAATGAAATTGTAGGTGTCGCCATTCTTGTCACTCACCACTCACTTTTCCTCATCTGAGCTTCCCCCCTTAGTTTTCACTCTTCTCTCTCCTTCCTCTTATACCTGGAACCAGACAAAAGCTCTTGGATACTATGGACAGTCAACAATCTGTCACTCTGGAAATACTAATGATGAGGTGTCTTCTCAAACCCCAACATCCTGTGTGGAGTGTAGGGGGAAAAGCAAAGGATGAGACTCACACTCAGCCTCTGCTGTCCTCCTGAGAAATTCCACTCAGCCCCAAACATGCACAGCTCCCTTAGTAAAAGAAGAGAATTGTGTTGAGCTTGACCCACCGTCCTAGGAAGTTGTTTTATGTATTTATTTTTTATTTTTAAAAGATTTTATTTATTTGTCAGAGAGAGAGAGAGAGAGTGAGCACAAGCAGGAGGAGTGGCAAGCAGAGGGAGAAGCAGGCGAGCTAAAGAGCGAGGAGCTGATGCGGGATTTGCTTCCAGGACCCTGGGATCATGACCTGAGCTGAAGGCAGATGCTTAACCCACTGAGCGACCCAGGTGTCCCTAGGAAGTTGTTTTAAAACCAGTTATCTGAGGGCGCCTGGGTGGCTTAGTGGGTTAAAGCCTCTGCCTTTGGCTCAGGTCATGATCCCAGGGTCCTGGGATCGAGCCCTGCATTAGGCTCTCTGCTCAGCGGGGAGCCTGCTTCCTTCTCTCTCTTTGCCTGCCTCTCTGCCTACTTGTGATCTCTGTCAAATAAATAAAATCTTTAAAAAATATGTTAAAAAAAACAAACAAACCCAGTTATCTGTTGTTGCACAACCATGCTCTGGTGACTCCTCCCAACCCATGCAGGTAAATAAAATTACAAACTTACAAACTTACCCTTCTCTTACTGAGAGAAGTTTTGATAACCTCAGATGTTCCATTTTCTTCACGTTTCCAGTGGCATTTTTATGTGAGTTTTCGCTGCTGCTTATTGGCATTCTAGGCAGTGGCCTACCAGCTTCCTCCTCATACAGCATTGATCAACTCTTTCTCCATTTTAGGAGAAACACAAGAAATATTCCTCTTTGTCTCCAGCAGGGTGGCTTCCTTTCTCTTAATGTCCCAGCACCAACTTATGTTTGTTATTGAAAGAGTCTGTAAGTAGCTTATCAAGGTACTTTCCCATACAGAGATAATTCTTTCCTTAAAATGAATTCTGGTTCTAGCTGGTAATATAAAAATGTTTTTCACTTTGTTTTACATGGAAATGATAGAATATGGCCATTTTATCCCTGGAACAAATTAGCTTTCAGCTTCAGCAAGGCTGTCATGTACAGTTGTACATTGTGTATACTAAGCAACTCTAGGGGGCACCTTTCACGTTATGCTCTATGTGACTGACAATCCCTAACATTGTGTAGTCCACAACCTATACAACTCTAAGTTATAGCCCTGTCTCAAGGACTACCCATTACCTAACCAATGATCATCTCAGTGGCCTAGTTTCAGATTCCTGGGAGAAACTGTTGTCTATTTTGGATCAGTTGTCCATTCCTGCCCAATAAGATATGCCCAGAATGGAAACATCATGTTATAGACACATGGATCTAAAGTCTCATTCCTTTCGGGATGCTTTCCTAGGGACACTTAGAAATAGTTCTCAGAGAAGGGGTTGTATGAGAAGGGTATATATCCTAGAACATGGCATTTACTGGGGCACTTGGGTGGCTCAGTTGGTTAACTGTCTGCCTTTAGCTCAGGTCATGATCCCAGGGTCCTGGGATCGAGTCCTGTATTGGGCTCCCTGTTCAGCGAGGGAGCTTCTCCCTCTCCCTCTGCTGCCTTCCCTGCTTGTAGTCTCTTTCTCTCTCTCCCTTTGTCTAATAAATAAGGAAAAAAAAAGAACATGGCATTTACTGAAAGGTTTTGGCATTGACAGTGCCAAAGGCCAGTGACAGAAAAGAATAAGGAGCCAAAGGGTGCATATAAATATAATCAAGCCAATGTTTTTATTTTAATTTTAAGCCAGTATTTTTTTTTAAAGATTTTATTTATTTATCTGACAGAGATCACAAGTAGGCAGAGAAGCAGGCAGAGGGAGAGTGAGGGAAGCAGGCTACCCGCTGAGCGGAGAGCCCGATGCGGGGCTCGATCCCAGGACCCTGGGATCATGATCTGAGCTGAAGGCAGAGGCTTTAACCCTCTGAGCCACCCAGGCGCCCTCAATGTTTTAATTTTTTTTTAAGACTTTATTTATTTATTTCACAGGCAGAGATCTCAAGTAGGCAGAGAGGCAGGCAGAGAGGGAGGAGGGAAGCAGGCTCCCCACTGAGCAGAGAGTCTGATGCAGGGCTCAATCCCCGGACCCTGGGGTCATGACCTGAGCCGAAGGCAGAGGCTTTAACCCACTGAGCCACCCAGGCGCTCCTAAGCCAATGTTTTTAAATCATGAGCTGTGACCCATTAAAGAGCAGCGAAGACAACTTAGTGAGTCACATTTTTTTAAGAAACATAAAAATGAGATAAGAGAGATAAGAAAACAAGAGCAGGCAAGCCATTTAGCGAAGGTAAACATCATTTTGTGAAGTTATGTTCTAGTTGTTTATTTGTATATGGGATCAGTATATAAAGTGCGGATTGTCTTGCAAAAGGATCAAAAGCCAAAGCAAAGTCCAAACCAGACAGTGACCCTTCCTCCTACCTGCTGGCCCGCAGGTTTGATGCAGGTCCTGAGGACATTTATCTCAGAGGGTCTCACTGGGCCTTGCCTCCCCAGCTGTTCCTGCCTGGTCTTCTTAGCTGACCCTTGGGTTTGTATCTGATTCTTGCTCCCCATTCATTTGGGTCTCAGACTTCCTCTTGGCTCCATGCTCAGGCCCAGCCCTGGAAAGTCCAGCCTGGTTAGATTCTCCAGTATTCCAGGAAGGGAAGGTTGGATGAATGACAGTTCCTTGGAGAAGAAATGGTCTTAAGTTCTTCCTTAAGCATAGATAGGTGGTTCTGTATCATAAGACCCCACCCCCAAAGTCATAACTGATTGGAACAGTGGTGAACAATTGTCCTAAAGGCAGCTAGTCCACTGGCTGGGCTGCCGGCCATAAGGAAGCCTGGTATAAAAGTTTTGCACAAGGGGATTACTAGGGATGAAGTGAACTAAACAGATGTTTTCTCTCAGGGCTTTGAACTCAGAGAAAGTGAGTCAGTTGGTAGGAGGAACACCCCCAACCCTACCTCCTATGTCTTACTACCATGCAAATCTCTAGATACTGACGTCTGCTGGAACTAGCCTGGAACTATGGACCCCGTATCTTCTGCCAGTCTGCCCATCTGAAATCTTGATTCTAGAATCTTCCTGTCCCTATTGTTTCAGTGCCCAGCTCGGGGCCTGTACCTGCCTGGAGGTCAATGGATGCATGCACAAATGTCCTTTATCTCTTTTGGGTTGAGGTGCTTACGTCTGAGGGGTTAGAAGCCCTATCTATGGGTTCTGGCTCTGCTTGGGCAAGTTACTCGGTTCCTCCAAGCCTCTATTTTCTCCTCTGGAAAAAGAGGGTGGTATTACTTACATCTTAGGCTGTTGTGAAATTTAAAATAGCTGTATGAAAGCCTACACATAACAAGCCCTCTAAAACATTTAGTGCATCTGAGTATAGGGAAGTTTTTAATATGAGAGTTGCCTTTGTAAGATCTCTTTCTTGTAAGTCAAAAACAAACAAACCTCATGATCCTAGCGAAGGATGGTGGCCTTTTATGTTGGCCAGCTGGCAAGAGAATAAGCAGAGTTTCCAATTCACTGGCTCTCGGGTTAAAAATTTTGCAATTTTGAACGAATTCTTAACTTTGGAGTATTCGTGTTTTCCACATTTCAAAAATGAATATTATCATTTATACATTACACACTTTCAAATAGACCCCAATCAAATTTGCTTAAAGTGCTCTGAACTCCATGATTGGAGAGATAAGAAACTGAAAAATGCACTTTGTGATGCAAAACGGCTCATTCTTCATGGTCCCGCACAGCTGCGTGTTCCCGCATCACATTAGCCTCTAGATCTGCTCAGCATTCACTCTGGAATTTTTTAAATGTCCTAGCAGTGTGCTTTCAAAATAACATGCTCATGCACCCACATCCCCAAGCGTGTAATATTGTCAGGATGTTTTATCTGGTGCCATACATCTTGCACATGACGAATCCATTTCCCCAAACAAACCATCATACATGTCCACACCGTCCATAAATTTTGAATCCTGACATCTACGCTATTACTCTCTAACATTTGGATTGGCCTGAGTTGGGCATGATGGGGGAGGGCGGCGATGTTTTCAAGGAATGAAGGAGATGTCACTCTTTTCTTCCTGATGGGTTCCTCTGAAGAAAGTGATGTCAGGAACATACAAGACAGCCCCAGTGGAGAAGGCTGCAGATGCTCTCCCCAGGGGACTGGGAGATTAAGCAGGCCTGATCTGTAATCATCCCCACTCCAGGGGTGATAACAAGGTCATTCTGTACTTCGGTTTGGCTTTATAGTAATACATCTGGCATCGATAGAGTTTTCTTCTTTCCAAAGTGCTTTCCTATTTATGATCTCATTTTGCCCTCCCAGGATAAGGAAAAGTTGCTGGTTAGAATGAGCAAACCTGAGCTCCTCCTGCTCTGGGAGTAGGCAGGTCCCTGAGTCTTTCTCAGGTTCAGTTTCTTCGACTGTCAAGTGGTATCATAATTTCTGTTGACTGCGTAGGGTTGTATAAAGTGCAAATGTGCTCGTGTGTTGAGCAGGAAGGTGCCTTGGGAAATCCAAAGAGCTAAAGACAGAATATGTGCTGTGATGATAAAAGTCATTTGTACAATCTGGAAGGAATCTTAAGCAATAAAACGTAAGGAGGTTTTCAGCCTTAGTCTTGTGAAGACCCTCAGATGAATCATGGTCAAGAACATGACATATTACTTTGGCAGGCTCAGATTTTTTGTCCTCAAGGGGCACCTGAATTGTAGGTCGAATGCCATTGCTGGTGTTGGCTCTTTTCTTTCTCACTCAAGAAAGCACACTGAACGGTAAGCAAGAGAGACGTTGTTATGAGGGCAACCTTGATTTCGTTCAATTCATTTTCTTCCAATTTATTTTCCAAAAATACAAACTTAGGATCCTTATATGTAATAAAGCCTTGACTCAAACCTACTTTAGCAACAGATACAATTGACGGACTTATGTAATAAAAGAATGTCCAGGAGCTGATGCTTCAGTCATGGCTGTATCCAAGGGCTCAAATGGTTTCATCAGGACTTGGACTATCCATCTTCAGGTTCTGCTTTTCTTTGTATTGACATTTTCAGACAGAGTCTCTTCATGAGTGATAAATGGCTGCTGGCAACCTTGGGCTTGTGTTTGCAAAGCTTAGCCCCTCTGTGGAAAGAGAGCTTTAGGTTCCCAATAGTTCCAGCATAAATTTTAGGATTAAGACTCATTGGAATGACTTGGAAGCAGTGCCTGCTCTTCCTGAATCAACCCTGGGTTTGGGTCAATGGGATGCGCTGATTGGTTGGGACTGTATTTTCTCTCTCCACCATGGGGGATTGGGGATGGAGTTAGGGTCAGCTTTATTTGAACCACATAGTCTAACAGTGGGTGTGTGGTATTCCCCAAAGGAAAATTGAGGGGGCTGTACCAGAAACCAGGAGAATGAAGGCTGGGTGGGCGAAACTAACAGATGTTCATTACAGTAAACATGGTACTTAGACAATTGTTAGTAAGAAATTACTTTCAACTAGTATTACAATTGGGTTGTGACTTACTAGTGTGTTGGAAAAGTGTGATTGAAAACCTCTATCTGGTTCATCCATCTCATTTTCTGAATTTTCTTACAGGTTGATACATATAATTTGGGCATAATGAGTTGTATGTAATTTTGGTACCTCATTAGAGGTTTTCTTAATGTAAGGACCCAACTTAAGGGGTCTTCTGACAAGTTTCCAAGAAACAAATGACCCCTCCAAAAGTGAAGAGGAGATTACTAAGCCGTGCTTTCTATAGATAGTATCCGTACTTCTTGCTATGGGAAAAAAACAAAATACAAAACCCCCAAAACCTTACAAAATTTAGTACCTCTGATTTCCCAACTTTTGCATGACTTGGGGGCAGTAGAAAGAAGTGCAAGCTTTACTATCTGGATTTGGAGACAAGGAAATTGAAATAGAGAGAGAAAACCAGGCTCATGTGTTAGCAGCATGGCAAGCTATTTCCCTGGTAAGACTAGAGGCACTTCGTAAGACCTGCTATTTCTGGAAACCTCTAAAATGAGCAGTTTCTGCCACTGACTTGCTTTCTTAATGAGATGCATGTAGACTAACTGGATCGAGGCATTATATTGCTGGGAGGTCAACACATAATACGTTTTTAGGAGTCAGTTCAATTCAACAAATAGTTATTGAGGGCTTATTACTAGTTGTATCACTTAGGGTGCTTTTAGTTGCAAGTACCAGAAAATCCAGATGCAGTAGTCTTAAAATTAAAAGGCACTTTTTAAAAAAAGATTTTATTTATTTATTTGACAGAGAGAGAGATCACAAGTAGGCAGAGCAGCAGGCTGGGGCGGGGGGTGCTCGGGCGGGAAGCAGGCTCCCTGCCAAGCAGAGAGCCCAATGCGGGGCTCTATCCTGGGACCCTGAGATCATGACCTGAGCTGAAGGCAGAGGCCTAACCCACTGAGCCACCCAGGTGCCCCTAAAAGGAATTTTTTGACAAGCCCAGCAGTAAGGTGGCCTTCAAGTGTAGTTTGATCCTGAGGTTTACTAAAGACCCAGCTTCTTCTCTTTCTTTTTGGACTTCTACGCTTTCTACTTCACCATAAGACTTCTGTCTTATGATTATAGGATGGCTTCCAGAATGTTCTGAGAGGTTCATCCTTCCTTATTTACATCTATTAGGATAAAAACAGTTGTTCAAGCTTGTAAGGGTGAGGCAGTTTTTTGTTTGTTTGTTTGTTTGTTTGTTTTAACCAGAGAATATCTCCTCAGATCTCACTAGCTCAAGCTGGGCCATGTAGTACCTATTCTCAAACCAAAGTTTGGGGCCAAGAGGATGGGGGTACATTGAAAAACAAGGACCATTCCTGGCACCATTTTTCCCAGACACACATGGGCTGGAGGTAGGATGGGGTAGGTAGGGGTCTTGCCTGAATGAAAATCTATGTATTAGCAATGGAAAGAAGGGAAATAAATGCAAAAATGTATCTCATTAGGCTCTGGCGTTTTTTTTGTTTTTTTGTTTTTTTTGTGGACAGAATGTTATTGCATATTTGTAAATACACGAGAATCAAACTTCAAGGACAGAACATAAAATTTTAGTTTTGGACTAAAGAGAGAGGGGAAGTGAGGCAGTGGTGGCAGTGACAGGAGACCCCACACTGCAGGGCCTGTCTGTGAAGGTCAAGGGAGAGAGAGCATAATTCAGAGAAGAGGGAGAAGGTGATCTTCTTCCTAAAAGGGGCTTCAAGAGATGAAGAACTTTTTCTATCAGGCCTTTCATCTGTTGATGCCCTTCTCTCAGGACAGGAAGGGCAAGTGTGGGAGTAGCAGGGGGGGGTGGAGTTCTCTACAGATGGCAGACCACAGCCTGCAGACCCCAAACACTTCCTCCTCCCGGACTAGGTAGGGACACTTGGCACCCCAGGGTGCCCATCTCTAACACACCCAGGTACCCAGGTACCTTCCTGCCCTTCCTTTCGCTCAGCCAGCCCAGAGACATCTTCCAGTGACAATCCAGGCATCCTGGGGGATAGTGGGTACCTCCACTCTTCTCCACGTCCCCCTCCCCCCACAGGAAGGTGGTGGGGACCCTTCAAACTCCACTCGAGGACCTCCCAGACTGCCTAATGTGTACACGACTTGCCACAACATCCACACTCCCCAAATCCTCACTTTCACTCCTATATCTTCATCTTACAACTCAACTTTTGTCTGCTTCAAAATCCCCGACTGACTCGTGGGACTGACTGTGCCTTGAGGGGATCTGATGAACATTCTTCAACAGGCCTTAGCCCCTTTATGTCTCCCATCTTCTTGGCTCAATGGACTCAGAACCCCTTCTCCTTTCCTGAGAGTGCTGTTGCTCATGCCTGTCCCCGTGGAAAACACCCTGGACTGGTGGACAGAGCCTAAGGACAAGCTGCAGTGACTGGGCCCATATCAAAGTGTCCCTGGCCCACCTCCTCTTCCAACCCCTGCTGTTCAATCAACACTTCAGAGAGCAGGTCTCTATGAGGGTGCTTCTGAGGCTTGGAGAAGGGAAGATGGAGTTCACGGCTTTTCAGGAGCGCCTCACGGTAACGCCTCTAACTAGCACTAGGGGCTCTGGGGCTCCCTCCCCCCTGCCACAATGGAGCCATCTCTGCCCTCTGCCTCAGACCCGGGTATTTACAGAAAGTGTGAGCCACTTCTGAGGTGCAACATGAGGGTTCCAGGAAATGCAGGAAGTCTCAGAAGAGATTAAGCACTTGGCTAGAGCCAAAGCTGTCTTCATCTGGGCTCTAGGCGCTGGCTTCTCTATCAGGGGAGCTAATAGCTTCTTCCCTGGAATCTCACCCCACCCTGCACCACCCCTCCTAGGGGAGCATCAGCCTGGAGACCAACCTGCTCTGTGCTCAGCACTGTGCACCAATAGTAGGGCCGCTAAAGTAGATTTTTCCTACCTTAACTCCCTCCTATGCTAATGGTTCAGCCCCAAAGGTAAGACTTACACAAATAAGAGAACTAACACAAATATGAGAACTAACCAACTTTGTATTTAGTTCTTGGAGAAGGAAAAAAATCAAGGCAATACAGGGAATCAACACAGTCCAGAGTTGTGTTATCTAATACGGTAGCCACTAGCCACATGTGGCTATTTAAGTGTAAATTCATTAAAATGGAATGCAATGAAAACTTAGTTTCTGGGTCATCCTAAACATAGTAGGTACTCTGTAGACACATGTGGCTAGTGGCCACGATATTGCACAGTGCAAAATTAATATTTTTACTTTGCAGAAAGTTCTACCGGGCAGTGTTGACCTAGAGTGATAGAGGTTGACTTCGTAGAACAGGCACGGCTCTGGGTGGGCCTGGAAGGATTACAGAAATAGATTGAAGAGGAGGGGAAGGGAATTCCAGATAGGAGAAACTATGAAACTGCGTTCAGAGGTTGGAATGAAGCAGGCATTTGGGGGCAACTCCGGGGATGGGAGGACTAAGGGATGATCACAGTACTGACCCAATAGGGTCATTATAAAGGTTCAATGGGTGATGTTTGCGAAGGGCATGGCAGAGTTCATGGCAAAATAAGCGTTACCTATTCATGATGTTATTCCTTATCATAATGTAGCTATTAGCAGGTTCACTGCCATTATTATTTCTGCTTCTCTCTCTCTCTTTTTCAAAAGATTTTATTTATTTTTTTGACAGAGAGAGAGAGATCACAAGTAGGCAGAGAGGCAGGCACAGAGAGAGGAAGGGAAGCAGGCTCCCTGCTGAGCAGAGAGCCCGATGTGGGGCTTGATCCCAGGACACTAAGATCATGACCTGAGCTGAAGGCAGAGGCTTAACCCACTGAGCCACCCAGGCGCCCCTATTTCTGCTTCTCTCTTAATTAAAACCATTTTTATATGATTGATTAATCAATTTTTCCTTAATGATTTAAGGAAAATTTTCTAAAATTTTCCTTACCCCAAGATCTTTCCTCACTCCAAGGTGGTCTTCTGTATTCTCTTCTAACAGTACTTTTAAGTAAAACATTAACTGAAATATAATATGCTTCCAGGAAAGTGCATATATTAGAAGAATCCAGCTCCTTGAATTGTGGCCCAGTGGGGCATTGGTTCCTGAGGTCACACATTTCAGCATTGGCAGAGCTAGGTTTTCTAAGAGCCAAGGCTCCTTCTCCTTCTAGTTTGTCCTGCTGTTGCTCTGAGCAATCAGTTGGATCCCCTTTTCTTTAAGCTCGGAGACAGTTCTAGCTGCCTCACCCCAAGCACTGCTGTTGTTTCAGGGAATATGAAGCACCTTGGGGGCATTTCCACTGTGCAAAGGTCCTGGGGCACAAAGGGAGTTTCCTTGGAGGAACTGGAAGGTGGGGCTGGAGTCCAGAGAGAGGGGCATTGATGAGATGGAGGGTGGGAAAGGGTCTTGCCCAGCATAGCAGCTTCAAGTTTTTCGATTTTTAAAGCCTGTCTGTGGTTGTTAGGCCCTGAGAACTGGTGATCATGACAGACAACAAAACCTTCTTTAGAGCTTTTTAATCTACAACATTTTTTCTTTTTTATAACTTAACACTCACATGATTCCAGTTCTTCCTAATTCCAAAGAAAGGAAGAAAGACCTGATTGGTTATGAGGTCATACAATAGAAACTTTCTGTTTTACTCTCTCTCCACTTAAGAGCAGTTGCTGCTTGGCTCTTACTTCCTTAAGCCACTCTGCAGCTCCTTTGTGCCAGGGAGCTGGGGGAGGGGGGCGGTGTGGTGGGGGTGGGCTGTTTTTACAGCTGTGTTGAACTCCAACCTGAGAGCCGCCCATCCCACTCCTTACACACTCCAGCGACTCCATGGAGGAGGGAGAGGATGTAAATCATGCCCTCCCCGATGTGTTCCGAGCTCATTTGTCTCTGAGCCCCACCCAGGGGTCTCTTAACTTCTGATTGTTAAGTAGTGAGCCAAAACTGCCCAGAAAGGTGACTCTTCAGCCTAAGAGTAAGGCCTACCCCTTGGGCCAAGCTCCCCTCCTATCTACAGGTGTGCCTGGCTTTTCACAATCAGAGCATTGACAAGACCCCAGATTGACAGGGCCACACGCTGGGGAGGGCCCCCACGTCTTCCTCTGGGGGAGGAAACTGCTTTTCTCATAAGTTCAGTGAACTAGAAGTTCTCCAAGGACTCTAGTTTTGACAGTCATGATTTTATGAAGATATATAGATATCAGATTTTTAAAATGCGCTGTGGGAGTTCACCAGTAATAACAGAGCTAAGGTTTACTGTGTTCTCTCTGGGCACCAGATACAGTGCAAAGTGCTTCTCATGTGTTCTTTTGTCTAGTTTTCAGATAGACTTTTGGGTCACCTGTTCTTTTTCCCAATCAGCAATGAGCAATTGATTACAAGAATTGACGTGCTGAGCAGCAGAGCAAACGAGATGGCACTTTCTGGAAACAAGGGAAGCCCAGCTCCTTGCACCCGAAGGGCCCCAGCTCACAAGACCACATGCTGTTCCCAGCCTTTCTCCCATGGGGACTTGTGCTCTGAGGCAACACAGTTGTTACTTCTCTTTGAAATGTGTGGGGGTCCTACAGCATCTGCTGCTTATTTTGTGAACTTCGGCCAAAAAGACGTCCTGAAGAGGCCCCACAGCCTCCTCCTCGCCCTACCTTCTCAGCACTCTGGGGCTCCTCTTTTGATCATCTGCCCCCCTGACAAGCCCTTGAAGCCTGCAAAGATCTCAATCACCCACCAGTATCTGTCTGTCTGTCTGGTGTTTGTCCTTCTCTCTATGAACCAGAGCCGTGTAGACCAGAAGCAGTCCTGGGGCATGTCTGCTGTTGTCACTGTAACCATGGCTGGGGTACGCACGTTCACCCCCAGTGCTTCCACTGCGTAAGTAATTGACCATAAGGCATTTGTGTCACAAAAGAAAAAAAAGAATTGGTTGACACAGTTTAGTTTCATTTCTCTAGAAAAGAGAACTCCCATTTTTTTTTATTATATAAATCTTAGCCTTCATAATGGTCTATACAGTGGTGCACTTTTGAACCCACATCTCCCACAGAACTTTAGAACATCTATCAACAGACATGTGGTAATATGCCAAGAGGAAATGCCAGTATAGAAGTTTTTCAAAAGAGGTCCTGCGTGGCTCAGCTGGTTAAGCATCTGCCTTTGGCTCAGGTCATGATCCCAGGGTCCTGGGATTGGGGGGTCTGCTTCTCCCTCTCCTTATGCACTCCCCCTACACCAGCTTGTATGCTCACACACTCTGTCTCTCAAAAACATAAATAAAATTTTTTTTTAATTTTTAAAATTTATTTATTTTTTTTAAAAGATTTTATTTATTTATTTGACAGAGATAACAAGCAGGCAGAGAGGCAAGCAGAGAGAGAGGAGGAAGCAGGTTCCCCGCTGAGCAGAGAGCCCGATGCGGGGCTCGATCCCAGGACCCTGGGATCATGGCCAGAGCCGAAGGCAGAGGCTTTAACCCACTGAGCCACCCAGTGCCCTATTTATTTATTTTTAAAAAAGATTTTATTTATTTATTTGACAGACAGAGACCACAAGTAGGCAGAGAGGCAGGCAGAGAGAGGGGGGGAAGCAGGTCCCAGCTGAGCAGAGAGCCCGACATGGGACTCGATCCCCTGACCCTGGGATCACGACCTGAGCTGAAGGCAGAGGCTTTAACCCACTGAGCCACCCAGGCGCCCCTAAAACAATTTTTTTTTAAAGAAGGCTTTCATAATGCAATACAAAGCTCAGTTACAAATATATCCATCCTAGTATTTCTTTTAATGAAGGAAGAAATTTTAGTGGGAAAAAAAAATGTGATGCTGAATGAAAAGATGAATTAACAGGAAAAAAAATAATATTATAAACAAAAGACTTTGAAGAAAAGTGCATAGGCACAGTCCACAAAATAATATCAGTTATTTGTGCAGTATTGCCATGAATCTACACTATATGTTTTGAATATATTTAATAATTTGCATTTTATAATAGTCTTTAGATTTTATTGTTCATTTTTCATGTTTCATATGTTCTTTTAAATGAATGTCCCTTTTTTATTTTTCATGGTTTTATCTTGTATAGCAAAATTGCCTTATGGCCAATTAGTTAATGTGGCAAAAATCCCTGCAGCAAAGATGTTATGGTGAAAGCGCCTAGAACCTTCCTGGAGACAGCAAAGTTACTAACACCTTACAGATGTCTCAATTACCTGGATGAAGAGTCCCCAGCTCAATACTTTCAGGAACAAGAGAAGTAGCATGATACTTGAGGCCCACTGGCTGGGCACTGGGCACCACTGCTCAACTCCACCATGTCTGGTTGCAAAATTTTAGCAAGAACCACAGGCCTAATCTTAATAGATTTTTATTTTTATTTTTATTTTTTTTTTGGTGGTGGTCTGAAATCTCTTCATTTTTCTGTGTTGGCAACTATTTTTTAAAAATCTTAAAATATCATGTGGGATGAGCTAAAATACCAGACTGGGCCAGACTTAGCCCTTCGGTACCAAATTTACAACCTTTGATGGTGGTTTTCACTTGCATGAGTTTTGTGGTGGAAATTATCCAGGGAATACCTAATTCTTCACTTTGTTTCATGTGTGTATGAATGTAGCCCTTGCTCTTGAAATTTTAACCATCCAGGTTTTGCTTCGCTGGGTTTACACAGCTGACTTGAGAGACTGTGGCCTGAAGAACAAGAGGAATAGAGGGGAAGCAGTAGACCAGTCTTCAGCAGTAACCCAGCTGTGTAGCCTTGCTCACATGAATCTCTTGGTTTGAACATCCTCATTTATAAAATGAAGGTTTAGATGAAGGGATCCTACCAGTTCCCAAATTCTGTAAATCTATGGCCTTAATATAAGTGATTGAATTAGTACTTCTTTTTTTGTTTGTACCTAAAATAATCTAGACTAGGTGCTTAGAGACTCAGGCTTATGGTGCCCTAGGGAAATAAATCTAATTTACTAGAGTATCAGGGAACTCTGTGGTGTAATTTTTCCTGCCTATTTCCCTAAAAGGAGAGGCTAAGTAAGGGTTCGCTCTAATACAAAGTGCTACCTCACTTTCCCAGTGGCAAAAGTCATTAGAAATTTCATTTGAAATATGGAGCGAGCAGATGGAGGAAGGACAGATATATTGATAAAGAATAAGAAGAACAGACCAGGATGTGGAAATATTGGAACTCTTACTCATTGCTGGTGTGCATATAGAATGGTGCAACCACTTTAGAAAACAGTTAAACAGTTCTTCAAAATATTAAATATAGAATTACCTTACCGTATGACCTAGCAATTCCACTCCAAGGTATAACCCAAGAGCAATGAAAATATATATCTACAAAAAACCTTATACATAAATATTTGCATCATTATTTACAACAGCCAAAAAGTGGAAATAGCTCAAATGTCCATTGAAAATTTTATCTATTTATTTATTTATGACAAAATTATATATGTTCAAGGTATGCAGTGTGATGTTTTGGCATATATATATATATTCTGAAATGATTACCACAAATGAGTTAATTAACATATCCTTTACCTCCCATACTTTTTCTTTTTTGTGGTGAGAACTCTTAAAATCTACTCTCTCAGCAAATTTCAAATATATAATACATTATTATTACTACATTCACCAAGTTGTACATTAGGTCTCCAGAACTTACTCATCTTATAACTAACAGTTTGTATCCTTTGATAAATATTACCTCTTCTCTCTTTACTCTCCACCTCCCCGTTAGCCTTTGGTAACTACCATTCTGCTCTGTTACTATGAGTTCAACATTTTTTTTTTTAATAGAATTCACATATAAGTGAGATCATGAAATGATTGCCTTTCTGCGTCTGGCTTATTTCACTTAGCACATTGTTGTTCTCCAGGTTCATTTGTGTTGTCTCAAATGGATGGTTTCCTTTTCTTTAATGCAGAATAATATTTCACTGTGTATATATTATCACACTTTCTTTATCCATTATCTGTTGATGGACCTTTAGGTTGTTTCCGTGTCTTGACTATCATGAATAATGCTGCAATGAATATGGGAGTGCAGACGTCTTATTAAGATGGTGATTTTTGGATATATCCCCAGAAGTGGGTTGTTGGATCATATGGTAGTTCTATTTTGATGTTTTGAAGAACCTCCATACTATTTTCCATAATAGCTGTGTCATTTTACATTCCTACCAATAATGCACAAGGGTTTCCTTCTCTCTACATTCTCTCCAACACTCGTTATTTCTTGTCTTTCTGATAATAGCCATTCTAACAGGTGTGGGGTGATATCTCATGTGGTTCTGATTTGCATTTCCTTGATGGTTAGTGACGTTGAGCACCTTTTCCTAAACCTGTTGACTATGTATATGGCTTCTTTGGGAAAATTGCTATTCAGGTCCTTTGCCCATTTATAAACTGTATTATTTCTTTTTGCTACTGAATTGCATGAGTTCCTTGTATATCCCAAATATTCATTTGAATGGATAAATAAAGTGTGGCATATCCATACAATGGAATACTATTCTGCCATAAAAAGGACCGAGACACTGATACAGGCCACAACATGGATGAACCTTGACAGTATTACGTTAAATGAAAGAAACTGGACACAAAAGGTGATGTATTGTATAATTTCATTTATATGGAATGCTCAGAAGAGGAAACCCTACAGAGACAGAAAACAGATTAGTGGTTTTGTAAGGCTGGGGGGGATGGGGAAGTGAGGAGTGAGGGGTTTCTTTAGGGGGCATGAAATGTTATAGTGGTGATGGTGGCACAATTCTGTGAATATGCAAAGGCTCACTTACTTGTGTACTTTAAGTGAGTGAATTATATGGCATGTGAATTATATACCGATGCAGCTGTTTAAAAAAAGAATAGTAAGGATAAAAAGGTGTTTTTTTTTTTTAAAGATTTTATTTACTTATTTGACAGACAGAGATCACAAGTAGGCAGAGAGGCAGGCAGAGAGAGAGGAAGAGAAGCAAGGCTCCCTGCTGAGCAGAGAGCCCGATGTGGGGCTCGATCTCAGGACCCTGGGATCATGACTTGAGCCAAAGGCAGAGGCTTTACCCACTGAGCCACCCAGGTGCCCAGGATAAAAAGGTTTAAATGAAGGGATGTATGAATAAAACTGTAAACAAAGGTTAATGAGAAACAGAAGAAAAAAATGTTATAGACTAGATTAAGTTACTAATACATATTTTTAGAGCTCTTCATTTTATGCTGAGAAGGGGCTGCTTTTAGCAGGCAAATTATGGTTAGAGGAAGGGATGTTTAACAATTATAAATTGTGATTTTTATTCTTGGCTACAGTCCTAAGCGTGCAATTGTTTTCCTGATATTTTTAATGTAGTGTTTTGAAGTTCAGGCAGACTGCTCCTCTGTTTTTCGATTCCATTTGTTTGAGTTTGGCTTGTTTGAGTTAATAATGAGGATGCATTATGGCAAGGGACACTCATGACGTAAGTACCAAGAGGGCTGCCAAAATTCTGTAGACCTTGCCAAGCCCCAGTGAGTCGCCCCACGCCTTGCAAAATCCAAGTCACTAAACAGGAAGAGTGAAGGAATTGCTAGTTGGTGCTAAGTTTGGGGCACTCTGTGTTTATGTGCCAGGGGTAAAACATTTTGGCAAGATGTGGTTGGTTTAGTTCAATTGCAAGGGCAATTTCAGTGGAGTTGGAATCCAGGCCACGCTTTGTCAAATTCTTTAGAAGTCACATACTGGGATACCTCCAGGGGCCTGGCAGGTAACAGAAGAACCTACATGGTCAAATGCAGGGCTCCCTCTCCCATCTTAAGGGAGAAGCCCCTGCTGTGTTCATGCTGCTTGTTGCTGCATAGAAGTGAGGGCCAGTGCTGCCAAACCAATCTTCTGATTTTTCAAAAGAAGCTGAAGATAGGGATTTTTAAATAGCAAACCTTTCCTTTTTTAAAATGTTGCTATCTAACTAGAATTTAAAAATGCAACAACCCACGGGACGGGAGAAAATATTTGCAAATCATGTCTGATGAGGGACTTGCATCTAGAGTATATAATGAATGCGTACAACTTGATACTGAAAAAAACAACCCGATTTTAAAATGGGCAAAGGTTCCAAATAGCTATTTCTCCAGTGGAGATATGCAAATGGCCAATAAGCACATGAAAAAAAGCTCAACATCATTAGCTATCAGGAAATGCAAATAAAAACCACAAGATACCATTTTATATCTACTATAATGGATGACTAAAATAAAAAAGAAAGATATCAGCGAGTGTTGATTAGTATGTGAAGAAATTGGAACCCTCATACATTGCTGGTGGGCATGTACAATGGTGGAGCCACTTTGAAGAAGAGTTTAGCAATTCCTCAAAAGGTGAAACATAGAGTGACCATATGACTCAACATTTCTTTTTTTTTAACATTTTTTAATTTTTAAAATTTTATTTATTTGTCAGATAGAGAGAGAGCGCAGGAGCGAGCACAGGCAGACAGAGAGGCAGGCAGAGGCAGAGGGAGAAGCAGGCTCACTGCTGAGCAAGGAGCCTGATGTGGGACTCGATCCCAGGACTCTGGGATCATGACCTGAGCCGAAGGTAGCCGCTTAACCAACTGAGCCACTCAGGCGTCCCTGACTCAACATTTCTACGCCGACATATATACTCAAGAGAAATGCAAGCATGTCCGTACAAAAACTTGTACATGAATGTTCATAGTCGGATCATTCCCAATATCCAAAAAGTGGAAACAACCCAAATGTCCATCAACTGATGAATGGATAAACATTACCTGGGATATTATTTGGCAATAAAAAGGAATCAAGTACATACTACAACATGGATAAACCTTGAAAACATTATGTGAAATGAAAGAGGTCAGCTATAAAAGACCATATACTGTAAGACTACATTTATATGTGAAATGAAAGAGGTCAGCTATAAAAGACCATATACTGTAAGACTACATTTATATGACACAGCCAGAAGAGGCAGATCTATAGGAAGTAGATTAGTGATTGCCTAGAGTAGAAAGGATGGACAAATGGGAAGTAAATGCCAAGGGAAATGAGCGGTAAATGCCAAGGGTGATAAAAATGTTAAAAAAATTGAATATACTGAGAGCCATTGAGCTGCATACTTTAAATGGGTAAATTGTATAGAAAGTGAATTATATCCCAATAAAACTGTTATGAAAAATGACTGTAGCGAGAGCAACACAAAACATATCTGCCAGGCTGCCAGCTTCAAGTCTTTTGATTAGAACTTGATCAAATGCATAGCAGGTCTGGAAGAGGCTGGTCAACCCCAAATTCTTAGGAAACCGGAGAAGAGGATGATCTGCCAGTTCTAAAGTCACACGCCTATTTAGTGGCAGAGTCAGGGCCAGAACTTGTCCTTGACCTTTACCTCTAGGCCATGCTATTTCTATCCAAAGCCCAGATTTCAAGGCAGAGCCAGGAAGGGATTGTGAAAAGTCAACATCAGGAACAGCTGGATATACTCTCATCCTTTTCCCACATTTTCCAAAGGTCTCTCAAAGACTTCTTGAGAAAAGGATAAAATATGGTAAAAAGGAATCCTCCTTAAAGGAAGAGATGGACACAATGCTTCGCTGAGCCTCTTTTCCTGAATCATGGAGAGGTCTGCATGTTTCAGTCACTTACTCTGTATATTCCTGATTCATTTACACTTAGCTCATCATTATGTTGTTTGTGCAAGAACCATTTGATGTCTAAGAAATCCTTTGGGTCTCTTTAAGTTAAAAATTTTTTTTCCGTTTGAACCAAAGAACTGAACTTTGCCAAGAGTAAATAGAACTCAGATATCAAAAGGTCTGAGTTCAGTTTTCACTGAATACAAAGGGTGAGTAGATTCTGAGCTGAGCCAAATGCATTCTCCCACCCTTAATTTACAGTACATTGTTTTGGCAGACTCTACAGTCCCAAAAGTTGGCTTTTCTTCTCCCATTCCTTTCTAGGGTGTAACCACAAACCTATCTTTTGGTTAGCTTTACAAAAATAAGGCCATATTGTACCAATTTATGAGAGTCTCACTCATCACTGGTTCTACAGCGATCAATTTTATTAGAACAAATTGAAATGTTTGAAAAGGTTAAAAGCCTCCTCTAAAGTTGTAATTTTGTTTGATATCCTACAAGAATTTTTATTTTTTCAGTCCTTTCATCTGGGGGTTTATCAAAAGGGATGTTGCTCCCTTTCCCCCATCAATGGTCAGGCCATCAACCAGTTATTAAGTTGAGTATTGGAGGGCTACTCTGCTTGTGGTGCTCAGATTTGGAGAATGAAACAGGTCCTTCATTCTGTCTTTAAAGGAGAAGGGGTCAGAGAAAGGAGTAGTGTTTTGAGCTTTTTAAAAATAACAAAACCACGGGGCGCCTGGGTGGCTCAGTGGGTTAATGCCGCTGCCTTTGGCTCAGGTTATGATCCCAGGGTTGTGGGATCGAGCCCCGCATCAGACTCTCCGCTCTGCAGACAGCCTGCTTCCTCCTCTCTCTCTGACTGCCTCTCTGCCTACTTGTGATCTCTGTCTGTCAAATAAATAAATAAAATCTTTAAAAAAAAATAACAAAACCAATGTTAAAATAAAGAAGCAGAGCAAAATTAAGATCACCCCAAATTCTGTCCCTTCAAGAAAAGCATTGTTAACACTTTGTGGATCATTCTCCTTTTATTTAAAAAAAAAGGTATCTATGTTAGTAGAGATATATGTGCATATATAATCATAAAAATGGGATATTACATTGTTTTTTAATCGCCTTTTTCCATTTCTTAGTTCATAACTAATTATCAATATTAATAAAATTATATCTACTTCATGTATAACATTCAGTTGCACGGATGGAGTGTAACTTACTTAAATGATTCAGGGAGGAGTCCTTTCAATTGCAAGTGACAGAAAATCCATGTCAAACTGATGTAAACACAAAGGGAAATTTTTTGGCTGATCTTTGAAAAGTCCAGCGGGAGATTTGGTTTCAGGGCTCAAATAACATTATGATGTTTCTCTTCCTCTCCTTTTGCTCTGCCTTCTGCTGCTTTGGTGTTGCTCACATGTTGCTAGCAGAGGCAGCAGCTCCAGAGAACATGCATCTAGGTTTTTGCCTGGTAGAGGAGAACAAAGCTCTGTGCCAGCTCTCACCATGAAAACCACGCTGCCCTCGTCCCAGAGCAATCTCTGAGTCTTCACAGCAGCTTGTGCCCAGGTCATCAAAGACTCCTGGAATCCAAGTATTTCACCAGGAAAAACAGAGGTTGAGAATGAGCGGGGGAGGGAGGGAGGAAAGGAAGGAGAATGGGTGAATATTGCGTGGCCAAAATAAGCCCCACAATTCACACACGTGAACATTTAGAACGAATTTTGTATTGTTTCCCAGGGTTTTTGTCACAAAGTACCACAACCTGGGTGGCTTGAACAGAAATTTATTTTCTCACAGTTCTGGAAGCTGGAACTCCAAGATCAAGGTGGGGTTGGTCCCTTCTGAGGATCGTGAAGGAGAATCTGTTCTGTGCCTCTCTCCTAGCTTCTGCTCGTTTGGTGGCAATGCTTGGCTTGTAGATGCATCATTGTGATGTCTGCAGTCATTGTCACATGGTGTTCTGTCTGTGTCCAAGTTTCCCCTTCTTACAAAGCTACCAGTCCTATTGGATCAGGGGTCTACAGCGGTTCTATTTCCAAATACGATCAATCACATTTTGAGGTACTGGGGGTTGGGGCTTCAGAATAGGAATTGCCGGCGTGAGGGGCACGATTCATTCTTTTTTTTTTTTTTTTTTTTTTTTTTTTTTAGAGAGAGAGAGAGAGCGCGAGCACAGGCAGACCGAGAGGCAGGCAGAGGCAGAGGGAGGAGCAGGCTCCCTGCCGAGCAAGGAGCCCGATGTGGGACTCGATCCCAGGACGCTGGGATCATGACCTGAGCCGAAGGCAGCCGCTCAACCAACTGAGCCACCCAGGCGTCCCGATTCATTCTTTTTACACACTTACTGTTCTGGCTACATCTAAGGCCCATGCAGTCTGGGTATGAATGTTGAATCTGGCTGCTTCTCTCTAGCCAGGGTCTGGACTACCAGGTTGGATGAGGTGACCTCTAGGGTCCCTTTGTGTTTAAGGTCTTGGGGGCTAGGAATCCATCCTGCTGCCTGAATGTACCCCACAAAGCCCCACCCCTGCCTAGCTTGTGGATTTTGGGCAAGTGGCTTAACCCCAGTCTCCTGAACCGGTAAAAGGAGCATAACAGTCCTCCACTCCTTGGTTGTTGTGGGCCAGGCACATAGCGCTCAGGAAACATTAGTGACTGTTCAACCTCTCCAGACATGTGAGGACAGAAGAGTCAGAAGAGCCTGACATAACCCCAGTGTTCTCACCTTTTGTGAAAATTTGGCTCAACAACTTCTCTCTGAGTTTGTCCCAGAAGAAGCTTCAGATGGGAAGGGCTGCCTTGTACGACGGCAAACCGGAATTCAAATCCGGTCCAGGGAACACAAAATAGTCTCTCTGCTAAAGCCAGATGTTGTAAATTCTGAGCAGTCTCCTCCTAGGCCGTGTGATTACGAAATACCTGTTTCTTTTGCGTCCCACTTATCCGCCTCTCTGACATTTCCTTTTTTCTCTTACAACTTGATCTTTCCCACCATCTATCAGATGTGGGCTGGAACCAGTCATTTTGTTTACAATCTCCCTCTTTTTTGGCTCTATAAATCTGGGGACATGAAACAGCCGCCTGCTGCTTTCCAAGGCGCCACGTCTTTTCGTTCTTTCAGACTTTTTCTATAGGGTCTAATTTAGCTTATCTAAATGCTTATTGAATAACACCAGAACTTCAAGTTCTTGCAGATGGCAGGACCTATTTGATAAGGTGTCTTAAGGCCTTCACCAAGGTCAAAGCAAGAAATGTAGATCACCTTTAAAAACGTGGTTACTTTCACTTAGCAAATAATTCCTAAGTGCTGACTCTGTGCCAGGTGCTGTTCTAAGCACCAGAATCCCTTACCCTTGAGAACTGCACATTCTAGGGGCATTCATTCACGCAGAAAATATGCAGTGAGAACCTACTACATGGCAGGAATTGTTCATCATTAAACAGCAGAGACACAATCCTTGCACTGATGGCTAGTGTGTGTGTGTGTGTGTGTGTGTGTGTGTGTGTGTGTGTATAGAGTACAATACAAGTGAATTTTTATCATAGTAAAGGTGGTAAGCACTATGGAAAAAAATACAGCAGGGTAAGGGGGATTAGGATTGGTGGCAAGGTTGTATTTTAAATAAGGTGGTCAGAGAAGGTCTCTTTGAGAAGGTGGTATACAAGGCACCTGGGTGGCACAGTTTGTTAAGCATCTGCCTTCAGCTCAGGTCATGATCTCAGGGTCTTGATCAAGCCCTGCATCAGGTTTCCCAGTCAGCTGGGAGTCTGTTTCTCCCTCTGCCCCTCTCCCTGCTCGTTCTCTCTCTCAAATTAATATTATATATATACATATATATATATATTTTTTTTTTTAAAGGGAGAAGATGGTATGTGAGCAAAGACTCACAGGCAAGTTGAGAGAAAGGTGAGGAAAAGAGTCCTAGTATTTGGAGAAAGAGCAAGTCCAAAGGCCCTGGGGCATGAGTGTGCCTAGTTTTTTCAAGCCTAGAAAGGAGGCTAGTTTTTGCTGGAACAGAGTGAACAAGGTGAGAATAGAAGGAAGTGAAGTTAGGGGCAGATCAAATAGATCTTTCGGCTTGAGTGACCTGAGGAACCATCAGAAAGTGCTAAGTAGAGTAGCAACATGATCTCAGACTTCAAAGGATTGACCTGGCTGCAGTGTTCCAGCGAGACAGCTCAGGCGCAGGTGGCAGTAGGGAGGCCAGTAAAATCAATCACACAAGTGCGCCAGACCAGAGCAGGGACAGGAGGGGTGGTGAGACGCCTCGGATTAGGGATTTATTTTAAAAACAGGTCAACAGGATCTGACCCGCGGGGTGGAGGGTATTTGAGCGAAGACGGCAAGATGGCTTCAAGACTTTGGCCTGAGCATCCTGAAAGAATGGAGTAGCCACCGGCTGAGATGGCCAAGACTGGTGGAGCGGTTTTGTTTTGTTCTGATGCTTTGGGCCGGGAGCGCGGTTCAGACATGTTAGGTCTGAAGAGCTTGTTAGCTCTCCAAGTGGAGCGGCCGGCTGGATTTGGACGTTGCCTGGGGAAGGGATTTGGGGGGACACCTCTCCAGCCTCAGGAAGTGAGACCCTGCTGAAGTGCTGTCAGAACGGGCTTTGTCTCTCTCCTCTCTGCCCTCTTCCAGGTCGGAACCTCCCTGGAGGGCAGCTCTTCGCGCCACAGCCCTTTCAGCCGGCAAAGTTCCTCTTTTTTCTCTTTGGGGAGCAGTGAGAAAAATCAGCAGAAATGATGGGCCGAGGTACGGCCAGCACTCCTTAACTCGCTGCGGGGGGAAAGAGGCAAGGCCTCACGGGTGGAAACGCAGACCCGCCTCCTGCTTCCCGCCTCCCTGACGACACCCCCCGAGCTCCGGGCTGGAGGGCGGGGCCTGCGGGTGGGCGGGGCCGCGGCGCGAGCGCACGCCACAGAAGGGGGCGTGGCCGCTCGGCTCGCGCGCTTGCAGCGTGCACGCCGGCCTCGCTCCTTCCTGCTCTTCCCAGGGTGATCAGCTGGTCTGCGCTCCCCTGACGTGGGCCGGGGCACGTCACCGCCGAATGGCAGCCTCCAGAAAGGCACCGCGAGTAAGGTGAGGGACTCTGCCGGGGAGCCGGCTTCTGGGCTGTGCGCGATCCCCGGGGCCCGGATGCGCAGGTTGCACCCCGGAGGGCAGGAACCAGAAGGGGAGAAGCAGCAGGCGGCCCACCGTAGTCTGCGGAGGGCCCTAGCTTGCGGGAGCCCCCTGAGCGGGAGCAGGGGGAGGGGACCATGCAGCCGGGCAAGTTCCGGTTCGTTTCAGGAGGGCCGCGGGCACCCTCGGGCAGCCCGGTCCCGGCCCCTGGGAGTGTGTGCCCGCGGAGCTGCGGCGCTCAGCCCGAGGGGCGGTGTCCGTGCCCCACCTCTCCCCCTGGCCTGGCAGGAAGGCCCCCGCCTGTTGCAGGAAGTTGGCCCCTCTAGGCGCCTCCCGTTGTCCGGGGAAGTGGGCGAGCCCCTGCCCTTGCCCCTCTTCCCGTGGTATATAATCTTCAGATTACAGCCCTGACAATACACCAGCTGTTCGCCTTATTGATCTACCACCGCCAGGAAAATTGGCACCCGCGGGCCCATCCCCACCCACGTGGTTTCAGAGGCTGTGAAAGGGAATACTTTGGCATAATCTCTAGAAAGATCCCACCAATAACCTGTCCTGGGCTCTCCCTGGGGACAGGGAGGTGGGAAGGGTAATCTCCTCCTCTCAGACACATTTCAGCTTATACACCCGCCACAACTGGGCTATACTTCTGACAAAGTGGGAGACTGAGAAATGTTTGGAGATCACAAAGACGGGAAGCCAGAATCCTTGGCGGTCGGGGGTCAGCCATTCTCAGGCCAGTTGAGACTTGAATGAATACACTTGGAAGCATGGGCAGGCTCACTTTCTGAACACAGACCATGGCTTGTAGTTGTGATTTTGAGTGGACAGATCCCAAACTGACCTTGACCTGGCCTTGGCCTTGCTAGGTCATGTTGGGGATGAGTAGAGAACCAGACCTAACTTGTGGAAGGATGTGGGGAGGTGTGGCAAACTGGTGTGGAAGGAGGTGCCTTATATTAACTGCTGACAGTGGGTTTTGGCAAGTGGCTAATGATGAATTAGGCCCTAGGCACATAAGTAGCTTCGAGGACCAAGATTAGATTTATAGAATCACATCATTTTGAGGGCAGAAGGGTCTTTCAGCATCAGCTGGCAGAGCCTCCTTAACACACATGGAAGACAATTGAGAGGCTGAGAAGGGCTTTTTGCCCTAGGCCCTTTCCCTAGTGGCAAAATTTTTTTTTTTTAAGATTTTGTTTATTTATTTGACAGGCAGAGATCACAAGTAGGAGAGGCAGGCAGAGAGAGAGGAGGAAGCAGGCTCCCTACTGAGCAGAGAGCCCGCCGGGGGGCTCCATCCCAGGACCCTGAGATCATGACCTGAGCCCCAGGCAGAGGCATTATTAACCCACTGAGCCACCCAGGCCCCCCCCCCCCCCAGTGGCAAAATTTAAGTGCTACTCAGTGTAAACATGAGACCTTCTTGCAGTTCAGGTGAAACTGACTTAGGTAAAAAAAGGGTTGAGCTAGCTTCTAGTGCAACTGAGCACAGGAGACCAACAGTGGCCTCAGAGTTGGCCTCTTTTTTGCATCTCTTGGCTCTGATTTCTTTTCTTTTTTTTAAAAGATTTTATTTATTTATTTGTTGGAGAGAGAGTGGGAGCTAGCACAGGCAGACAGAGTGGCCGGCAGAGGCAGAGGGAGAAGCAGGCTCTCTGCTGAGCAAGGAGCCTGATGTGGGACTCATCCCAGGACGCTGGGATCATGACCTGAGCCGAAGGCAGCCGCTTAACCAACTGAGCCACCCAGGCATCCCTTGGCTCTGATTTCTTAAGTATTGGCTTTGTTCTCAGGTAGACTTTCCTTCTGGAAGATGACCATTCTATGCTGGCAGCCCCAGCAGAAATAGAGCCCTCTTTCCTAATGGTTGGAACACAAATCCCAGATCTGATTTCCAGTGGGCTGACTTGACCTTATGTTTATTCCTGAACCAGTTGTGGCCACAGGGGTAGATTGCCCAGGCCTGGGTCCCAGAACTTGATGGGTGAGGGGATGAGATTCATCCCTACTCTCTGGACTGAAAATGGAGACAAGACAGTCTCAGATGGAAACCACTGTGCTTTGACCAAAAGAGGGAGGGGTGGATTTTGGGTGGGAAAAGACTGCATTTCCCACTACCGCACCCTACAACTTGTTTCAGTCTACCCTTATCTAAACTGAGGTGTGATTGAGCAACTTGGTCCTTGTTTTGTCCCATCGGAGTGATAGACGTGTATGATTCTCATGGACCAGAGTAAGGGAGCCGATAAGCACAACCCTGCTGGGATTTCTTTAAAAAGAGAGAGAAAGGGGCACCTGGGTGGCTCAGTGGGTTAAGCCTCTGCTTTCAGCTCGGGTCATGATCTCAGGGTCCTGGGATCGAGTCCCGCATCGGGCTCTCTGCTCAGCGGGGAGCCTGCTTCCCCCCCACCCCTCTCTGCCTGCCTCTCTGCCTACTTGTGATCTTTCTCTGTCTGTGTCAAATAAATAAATAAAATCTTTTAAAAAAAAAGAGAGAGAAAGAGGTACTACCTTCCCATCCTATGCAAAGATTGAACAGGAAGTTCTCCACATGCTTCTTTCCCCTGACCCACCCCCTGACATATGGTACATCATGACGTTGAGAAGGTGTAGGCTGAAGAAGTCCTGGGAATGGGAAGAGCACTGTGCTGGCAGTTAGGAGACCTGGACTGTGGTTCTAGACAGGCTCTGTCACCAGCTAGCTGTGAGGTTTCCAGCAAGTTGTTTGATCTCTGTTTCTGTTTCTTTGTCCAGAGGAGGGAGCTGAGTTGGATGGTCCCTGAGGTACATTGTAGCTCTAACATTTAAATGGTAGCCCTTCTTCAACCGAGCCTGAGAATGTATCTGTTCAAGGATCTTGGATTCTGCAGAGACCAGGGTAGGACAGGAGCAGAACGACTGTAATGTTTACCTGCTTCATGGCCCCTTTGAGCCTGATGGAATGGTAGAGGTAGTGATGGTTAGGGAGAGAGTTTGAATTCAAATTCTCCCATGAGCATCCTGTGTCAAACCTGATTTCTTGTCTTGGCTTTGCACTTGTGTACGGCCTGTGGTAGGTTATCTTTGTTCTCTTATAAAGTGAATGAATAGAGCTACTTCTGAATAATTTCCCTCCAGCTCTCTTGCCTGTGTCCTAATTAGTCACTGGGACCAGTTAACTCCGAATGTATAGATAGAGAAATTGACTTCCTTGGCTCACCATCTTGTCAATGGGTATATGAAGTCAAGGGAAATCAGGTGATCTCTGTCCAAAAAAAGAGGTTTCTTACTTTGTAAAATATTATAACAGCTTCATTGAGATAAAATTCATGTACCACACAATTCACCTTTTTTTTTTAAAGATTTTATTTATTTGATAGAGATCACAAGTAGGCAGAGAGGCAGGCAGAGAGAGAGGGGGAGCAGACTCCCTGCTGAGCAGAGAGCCTGATGCGGGGCTCCATCCCAGGACCCTGGAATCATGACCTGAGCTGAAGGCAGAGGCTTTAACCCACTGAGCCACCCAGGTGCCCCACAATCACCTTTTTAAAACATACATTTCAGTGACTTTTAGAATATTTTCTAGAGTTGTACAACCATCAGCACTGTCAGTTTTGTTTTTTTTTTAAAGATCTTATTTATTTGTCAGAGAGAGAGAGAGCGTATGAGCACAGGCAGACAGAGCAGCAGGCAGAGGCAGAGGGAGAAGCAGGCTCCCTGCCGAGCAAGGAGCCCGATGCGGGACTCGATCCCAGGACGCTGGGATCGTGACCTGAGCTGAAGGCAGCCGCTTAACCAACTGAGCCACCCAGGTGTCCCAGCACTGTCAGTTTTGAAACATCTTTATCCCCCTGCCAAGAGAAACCCCGTACACGTTGGCGGACAGTCCTCATTTCCCCCAGCTTCACTCTAGCTCTGGGCAGTGGCCGGTTAGTTTCTGTCTCTATGGATTTGCCTCTTCTGGACATTGTGTACAGAGTCATACAATATATGGTTTTCTGTGACTGGCTTTTTTCACTTCGCATAAAATGTTTTCAAACTTCACTGTGATGTAGCATGTTATCATTACTTGATTCCTTTTTAATTGCCAAGTTATATTCCATTGTATGGATAGACCACTTACTTATCCATTCATCAGTTGGTGGACATTTGGGTTGTTTCTACTTTTTGGATACTAGAATATGCTCTGGACATTTTGTATACAAGTTTTTATGTGGACTTAGATTTTTCAGTTTCTCATACCTAGTGGAATTACTGAGTCATGGGATACTTCTTTATTTAATGTTTCGAGGAACACTGGACTGTTTCCAAAGTCGCTACCCCATTTTATATTCCCACCAGCATTGTTTGAGGGTTCCAGTTTTTCCACATCCTTACCCATACTTGTTATTGTCTTTTTTTATTATAACTTTCCTATTGCATGTGAAATTATATCTTATTATGTTTTTTTTTTAAGATTTTTATTTATTTATTTGACAGAGAGAGAGAGAGATGACAAGTAGGCAGAGAGGCAAGCAGAGAGAGAGAGAGAGGGAAGCAGGCTCCCCGCCCAGCAGAGAGCCCGATGCGGGGCTCCATCCCAGAACCCCGAGATCATGACCTGAGCCGAAGGCAGAGGCTTAACCCACTGAGCCACCCAGGTGCCCCTCTCATTATGGTTTTGATTTGCATTTCCCTAATGGATAAAGATGTTTAAAGCCTTTTCATGTGCTCATTGGCAATTTGTATCTCTTCTTTGGAGAAATGTCTGTTCAGAAATGCCTAATCAGGGGCACCTGGGTGGCTCAGTTGGTTAAAGCCTCTGCCTCTGGCTTGGGTCATGATCCCACGGTCCTGGGATTGAGCCCCGCTTAGGGCTCTCTGCTTAGCAGGGAGCCTGCTTCCTCTTCTCTCTCTCTGCCTGCCTCTTCGCCTACTTGTGATCTCTGTCTGTCAAATAAATAAACAAAATCTTAAAAAAAAAAAAGAAATGTCTATTCAGATGCCCTTGACCATTTTAAAATTGGGTGGTCTTTTTATTGTTGAGTTGTAGTAGTTCTTTATATACTCTGGATGTTAGACTCTTTTTTTTTTTCTTTCAAAGATTTTATTTATTTATTTGTCAGAGAGAGAGGAAGAGAGAGCGAACGAGCACAGGCAGACAGAGTGGCAGGCAGAGGCAGAGGGAGAAGCAGGCTCCCTGCTGAGCAAGGAGCCCGATGTGGGACTCGATCCCAGGACGCTGGGATCATGACCTGAGCCGAAGGCAGCTGCTTAACCAACTGAGCCACCCAGGCATCCCTGGATGTTAGACTCTTATCAGATATGAGTTGCAAAAGTTTTCTCTCATTTTTTGGTTGTCTTTTCACTTTTTTGATGGTATCCTTTGAAGTACAGAAGTCTTTAATGAAATCCATTGTATCTCTTTTCCTTGGTTTTCTTATGCTTTTGACTTTATATCTATCTGAGAAATCATTGCCACTCCAAGATCAGGCAGATTTATGTCTATTCTTCTAAGAAAACATTTATGTTTATGATCCATTTTGAGTTAATTTTTGTTTATGGCATGTGGATATCTGATTGTCCCAGCATTATTTGTTGGAGACTATTTATTTTTTCCTCCATTGGATAGTTTTGGCACTGTTGTCAAAAATTGGCAGTACTCATGAAACAAATTGAGGGTTCCTGGGGGTTGGGTGGGTAGGGATAGGTTGGCTGGGTTATGGACATTGGGGAGGGTATGTGTTATGGTGAGTGCTGTGAATTGTGTAAGCTTGATGATTCATAGACCTGTACCCCTGGAGCAAATAATACATTATATGTTAATTAAAAATATTTGAGAATAAATAAAAATAAAAATAAAACTCACAAAATTCACAGTAAAGATGAGGTTTATTTCTGAACTCGTTCTATTTCATTGATCTGTAAGTCTGTCTTTATGCCAATATCACACTGTCTTGATGACTATAGTTTTATTAGTTTTGACATCAGGAAGGATGAATCTTCCAACTTTATTCTTTTTCAAGATGAAATGAATTTTAGGATCTGCTTGTCAATTTTTGCACATACAAGCTAGCTGAAATTTGATAGGGGTTGCCTCTAGATAATTTTGGGGAGTATTGCCATTTTAACAATATTGAGTCTTTTTTTTTTTTTTTAAGATTTTATTTATTTATTTGACAGAGAGAGAGAGAGAGAGAGATCACAAGTAGGTAGAGAGGCAGGCAGAGAGAGGGGGGAAGCAGTCTCCATGCTGAGCAGAGAGCCCGATGCGGGGCTCGACCCCAGGACCCTGATATCATGACCTGAGCTGAAGGCAGAGGCTTAACCCACTGAGCCATCCAGGTGCCCCAATATTGAGTCTTCTAATCCATGAACATGGAATGTCTTTCCATTTTTAGGTCTTCTTAAACTTCTTTAACAGTGGTGTATAGTTTTCAGAGTATAAGTTTTGCATCTATTTTGTTAAATTTATTCCTAGGTATTTACTCTTTTGATGCTGTTGTAAGTGAACTTTTCTTAATTTCATTTGTGGATTGTTCATTTTAAGTATATAGAAAAACAATTTATTATTGTATATTAATTTTGTATCTGGAAGCCTTGATGAGCTTGTTTGTTCTAATTCTTTTGTGTAGATTCTTTTTTTTTTTTCTTAAGTTTTTATTTATTTATTTGACAGACAGAGATCACAAGTAGGCAGAGAGGCAGGTGAGAGACGGGGAAGCATGCTCCCCACTGAGCAGAGAGCCCGATGTGGGGCTTGAGCCCAGGACCCTGGGATCATGACCTGAGCCAAAGGCAGAGGCTTTAACCCACTGAGCCACCCAGGTGCCCCTCTTTTGTGTAGATTCTTTAGGATTTTCTGTATTAAAGATAATGCCCTTTGCAAGTAGAGATAATTATCCTTCTTTTCTAATATAGAAGCCTTCTCCAGTACAATGTTGACTGAAGTAGCAAGATTGGACATCTCTGTCTTGTTCTTGATCTTAGGGGGAAAACATTTGGCCTTTTAACGTTAAATATGATGCTAGCTGGGGATTTTTGTAGTACTTTTGATCAGGTTTGAGGAATTTCTCTTCTTCCGATTTACGGAGTACTTTTATCATGGAGAAGTGTTGGATTTTGTCAAAATGCTTTTTCTCTCTCTGTTGAGGTGGTCATGTAGTTTTTATTTTTTATTCTATTGATAATTTTTATTACATTAATTTTTTTAAAACTTTTTAAAAAAAGATTTATTTATTTGAGAGACAGAGATCACAACAAGGTGGAGAAGCAGGCAGAGAGAGGAGAAAGCAGGCTCCCTGCTGAGCAGAGAGCCCGATGCGGGGCTCGATCCCAGGACCCTGAGATTATGACCTGAGCCGAAAGCAGAGGCTTTAACCCACTGAGCCACTCAGGCGCCCCTATTACATTAATTTTTGTGTGTTGAACCAATCTTGCTTCCCTGGGATAAATCCTATTTGGTGATGGTGTATGATCTTTTTTTTTTTTTTTTTTTTTAAGATTTTACTCATTTATTTGTCAGAGAGAGAGAAAGGCAGCAGGCAGGGGGAGAAGCAGACTCCCCACTGAGCAGGGAGCCTGATGCAGGACTCAATTCGAGAACATCTGGGATCATGACCTGAGCTGAAAGCAGACCTTAACCGACTGAGCCACCCAGGCGTCCTGGTGTATGATCCTTTTTTATATGTTACTGGACTCAGTTTTGTTAGTGTTTTCTTGAGGACATTTGCACTTCTATTTATAAGAAATACTGATATGTTCTACTTTTTAATGAAAGAATATATGATTCCCTCAATAAAGAACATCCCATTCAGTCCAACAAAATTAAATTCTCTGTCTGGGAACCAACCTGGAGTGATTTTAGTAAAAGTCTTTGGTCTTTGGTTCTCTGTGTGGTAGACTGACCTAATGTGGGCTCTTCTCCCTCTACTAACACATAAAAGTGTGGTAAATATAATAAAATTACTTTTAAGTTCATAACTTAATACAATCCAGACCCTTTGTATCACCTATTAAAGGCTTCTTGTTGCCTCTCTGATCTGTCTCCTAACCACCTATGCGTCTCTTCCTGCCAGCTTGTGCAACCACACTGGCCTCTTTGCTTTCTCTGATGTGTACCAGGCATACTTCTGCCTTAGGGCCTTTGCACTTAATATTCCCCTTTTCTAGAATGTTCTTTTCTTAGACATTCACGTGGCTTGATTCCTCACTTTTTTAAAGGACTCTATCTAGAATATCATCTGTTAGCAAAGGGACTTTGCCTAGCAACCCCATATAAAATCACCTTTCACCTTACCTCTCTGACACTGTTCCCTTTGCCCTGCTTTACTTTTCTTCATAGAACACATACTCCCTGATAGATCATATTCTTGTTTTTTATCTGTTGGAGGTTAAACTGGATCCGTCTCTTTTCAGCATCCTCTAGCTCCTACCCCCCACCCTTGTATACCTCCTGAGATCAGAGATGCTGTCTGTTTTGTTCACTGTTATGTCTAGAGTATGGCCTGGATTATAGAAGAGTCTCAATGAATATTTGTTGACCGAATGGACTTGAAAGAAAAGAAATCCTCAGGTGCCAGAAATTTAGGCAAACTTAAAGCTTGAATGGTAGCTGGTATGCTGAGACTGCGAGGGTTATCACACTCACAGGCCTTCATACCTGGGGTCCAGGGCATCAGACTATATCCCTGTATGGGGATGGGAGAATTGTGGGTAAATTTCCTATCTAAGAAAGTGAGGTGGAAATTAGTTTTATAAGCAAACAACAGGGACAGTAGTGTTTGTGTAATCTAGGACATGTCTAATTTTCATACATAAAGTAGTCTCTACTGAAGATAAGCTCTTAATAAAAGATTACAAAACATATAAGGAATAACTTGCTGAGGGGAAGCCAGCAGATGCAGCGAACTTGAAGATTTTGACCTTCTAATGGAAATTCTAAAATAAGGGCCCCAAATAATTAAAGCTAAGAGAAGGAATGGAAACCATAGCGAAAGAATGGTGTCGACACCATGAGAAAAGAGCAGGCAATTTAAAAAGAACCAAATAGAATTTATACATGTGAAAAATACAGTTATTGCACATAAAGTCTTTTTAGACTAGTTAGGAGATTAGACATAGTTGAAGAGAATTCAAGAATTAGAGGTTAGATCTGAGAAGGTTTGCTTTCCATGATGCTGTTCTAGCTGCAAGTTTTATCTGAAACTTTTACTTACTTCATTATGATACGAGGGTTAGAGTCCTTCTGAGTCACAAAGGAAAACTGCTAAGTCAAGTAGATAATCCTCCCTAACTAAGCCTTGCCACGTTTCCTATGGTCAAAGTCTGCAATATCCTGTTCTTTCTCTTCTTAAGGGCGAATCACCAGGATTTTCAGCTGAAAAATTTAAGAATAATTGAGTCTAACGAGGTGACACACTCAGGAGACCCAGGTGTGGAAAGAGGTAACACTGTGCTTATTAATTAGATGGAATGTCTCAAAAGAATTTTAGGTCCCTGTACCCTAATCCCAAGTTGGGAGAAAAGAGAGGGTAAAGGATTAAAAATTCCTTGTGGCTGGGACTAAGGGGGCATATATCTGGAAATTAAAAACCATTTTGTCCTTTGGGTTCTGGATAGTTGGTTACTGTTTATATATTTACCACTATTTTTTATGTAGTAAGTTAGAGAATTATAATTTTTGTATGTCCTACTTCGGGATTGGGCAGTGGTGGTGGAGGAGGACAGATAGATTCTTATTGAAAATGCCCTATTCTAGGGTCTAGGGGCGCCTGGGTGGCTCAATCATTTAACTTTCCCACTTGATTTTGGCTCAGGTCATGATCTCAGGCTTGTGAGATCGAGCCCCACATCTGACTCCTGGCTTAAGAGTCTCTATCTCACCGTGCACACCCCACCCACCCTACCAAAAGCCCAATTCTGGTTTTCCCCATCTCTGAAGTAAACTTTTAGTGATTACCTTAGAGGTCGGCTTTCAATTTTTGTTGTAAAATTTTGAAAAGAGAAAAGTTTGTAGTATACTACTCTGCTGTATAAATTATGCATTCAGGAAAATCTTTTCGGGAAAAATTTCTGGAATCATGCTGTCTTCCCAGAACTGGTTAGTTGTATTGTTGGGTTGCTAGAAACCTGAATTCTGAAAAGTGGTAAATTACTCTATTTCTGTCTCTAGGAAACTAGTGCTTTTCTGTGGGCCACCCGGGAGAACCAGAGCATTTCCTTTTAGTCGTTTGAAAAAATAGACTACCTGAAGTTCATGAACCATGACTGGTCTCTCTTTGGCAGAGCAGTGCAGTTGCTTGCAATTAGGCACCTTTTCTTTACAAATATAGATAAATATATCCAACATATTTTGGGTGATATTTGGGAGGAGAAGAAGGTGGAAGAAGGAAGGGGAAAAAAAGTAAGGAAACAAACAGTGACAGAATGATCAAATGTAGAGTTCAGAGAGAACTTCTCTTTAGTTTGTGAAGAAAGAGAGGTGCAGGGAACACCAGTTGTCTGAGCTTGCAGATCCCAACTAGAAACTGGAGCCCACTTGTTTTGATGCCATTGGTCTTCGAATACTTTAAGAGAGCCTCTGTCATGTCCTCTACATACGTAATGTGGTAAAACAGAGCATAGACTTGGAAGTTGGATAGATATTGGGTCCTGGTGCTTGATAATCCTGTTGACTCGGGCGAGTGTTTAACTCTTGTTTCTTTATCTGTAAAATGGGAATACTGTGGCCTGTCTTGGGACGGTTATTTTGAGAATTGGCCACCAATGTGTGTAAAGCCCTTGGTCCTCGCTCAGCAGTGAGACCAAGAAACAAACCAGTGCCTCAAAAGCGATTGATGCTGGCGGAACAGCCTGGCAGCTCTGTGTTAGGATACTGAAATTGGAGTAAACCAGCCCCTTCGATTCTTATAATGAGACGTGTAGGAAACCCAGCTGGTGCTGCAGATCCAGATTCAAATAATATTTCTTGAGCTTTTATAATGTACCAGATGCTGTGCATGGTGCTTTCACCTGTGTTGTTTCAAGCTGAATTCTCCTGTCCACCCAGTGAGGTAAACACGGTGTGCTTTTCATGTACTTCTAAGCAGAGAAAAGTTGTATTTATGATAAAGGCTGAAGGCTTCGGAACTTATTTCTGAAAGCAAGCCCACATATGCAAGAGACTTTGAAATGAGTCATTCTCTTTAAAGCATGATTTAAAAGTACCTGGCAGCGTTTGGGCTAATGTTACATCATGGACTAGGCTTGTTGCTCTTGGCTTCCTACTTCCCTGTGCACCCTGATTAACTCTTGGCTGCTTCTAAATTTCTGAAAGTGATGGAATGTGGAATGAGCAGATGCTGTAATACGATGTCGTCTAGTATCCTAGCTCTCCTCTTTCCCTGAAGATGCATTACTGTTGAATGTATTGAGTCTGAAAAGATCATGACATGAAGTTGGGACATTGCTCAGCCATCTTTGAGCGCATATAGGTAGGTCTTAGGTGGTGGGCTGGATACCTGGATTCAGGAATGAGGATGGCATGTCCCTATCATGAGGGGAAGCATTATATATACGTGTTGCATTATCACTATGCTTTCATGGTTTGTTAATTGTGTATCTAACTCTATGAATTAAACACACATGACATTTACTATGCGCCAGGCACTGTTTCTAGGTGCTTTGTATATAGTAATCTATTTGATCCTTATAAGACTCCCGCCCAATCTCTTTTGGCGGCTGCTGTCCCCTCCACGCTGGCTGCTTACCCATTCCGTCACTTTCACGGCCTCTTGCGCTTGTCGCTACAACTGCCCTAGCCACATTTGTGCATGGAAGCTGCCTCCGCAGCCACAGCCCATTGCTTTGGCCCTTGCCACTCACTGCCTTCTTCACCTCGGCTGTGGCTACCACTGCCGCTCACCATGTCCTAACTATGGGCTGTAGTATTGGGAGTTCTTTCTTTGTGTCTGGTAGGGGTGACAAAAAAGTGGCTGCATCTGACCCAGCAGGCCAACCACACGTGAAGGGCATGGAGGAGGAGGAGGAGGAGGCAGGGACAGTGGTGATGGCAGGTAGCATTGTTTGGAGAAGTGTGAAATGCCATTGTAGTAGAGTAAGACCAGTCAAGAGGAAGAAGGCGAGGATGAGGCAGGAGATGGTGATGAAGGCTGGAGTGTGGTGGTGGTGAGGAGCTTCCAGAGCCAGAGGATGCCTTTGACCAGGTCCATTTCGCTGCCTTGGATGGTTTTCAGTTTGTAATTGAGGATTTTGTGCTTGCCATTGGTTTTGCTGACTTTATTGATGAAGTCAGTGACATTGTTGATACGTACTATAGTCGGTGCCATTGAAAACCTTAAGTCAGAATGTGCCCAAATAGAAGCCACATTTTGTAAGGAAATGAATGATCTTGACAGAAATACATTTACTTCTGTCATGTATTTGCTTTTTAAGATTCCAGATGCCCAGGCTGTACTCCAGAGTCATTAAATTAGAAGTCCCCAGGTAGTTCTCTTTTGCAGCCAAGGTTGAAGTACTGCTCCAGGGGAAGTCCACATCTTGACTTGACTCTTTTTAATGTTAACTTGCTTAGAAATAAGTTTGAAACCCCTGAAAATGTCCTAGTAAGGTTTGATGCTGGCAAGCTTACAAGGTCACAGTGGGCTTTATTTTGAACCCAGTTGGAGGTGTTGACATATAAACTTAGGTTGGATCAGATAACTGTGATCTCTCTTTCTTAGATGAGAAATTACAGGCTCAGTAGATTAGACAAAAGGAATGGATGGATGCTCCTCAGTAAAGTATTCAGAAGCAGGTATAATGCAAGGAACATGGGCATGTTGGAACTGTGAATAGGCCCATTTCCAGTGATTCTGTCTTTTAAGTTTTTCTGTCGTTTGGAGACTCTGAGATGGAGTCCTGAGGCTGGTGGTTGAAGCTACCCTTGCAGATTCAGAATGGGGTACTTTGGGGCACCTGGGTGGCTCAGTGGCTCAGAAGCCTCTGCCTTCGGCTCAGGTCATGGTCTTAGGATCCTGGGATTGAGCCCGCATTGGGCTCTCCGCTCAGCGGGGAGCCTACTTCTCCCTCTCTACCTGCCTCTCTGCCTGCTTGTGATCTATCTCACTCAAATAAACAAAACCTTAAAAAAAAAAGGATGGGGTACTCTTTCAGTGAGTCCCAAGGTCAGTATAGTACCTCATAGGGGGATCTATGGGAGGTAACCGTCATGACTGAGACTTCTGTAGCCCCAGATGTTGGTGACGATGGAGAAGAAGCTGATGAAAATGTTGAAGAAAAAGAAACTTAAAAATCTATACCTAGCAGAGTTCAAGTTAGAGTGAGTCAGGATGTCAATCCTTGAAGATAACTGGGAGTAATGGCCCCAGCTTAACTCTGTGTTACAGCATTATATGTTAGGGTGCTTTTGGTTAAGTAAAATATTTTTTGTTTGTTTAAAAAATGGATTGGCAGAATCTGACACACCGGCAGCACCAAATGCTGGTGAGGAAGTGGAGCAGTAGGAATGCTCATTCATTAATGGCAGGAATGCAAAATGGTATACAGCCACTCTGGAAGACTGTCAGTTTCTTACAAAACTAGATATATCCTTACCTTATGATCTGGTGGTCATGCTCCTTGGTATTTACCCAAAGGAGTTGAAAACTTAAGTCCACACAAGGACCTGCACATGGATGTTTGTAGCAGCTCCATACATGATGGACAAAACTTGGAAGTAACCAAGATTTAACTTTGGTAAATGAACATATAAATAACTTGTGGGAGTGGCGCCTGGGTGGCTCAGTGGTTTAAGCCTCTGCCTTTGGCTCTGGTCATGATCTCAGGGTCCTGGGATCGAGCCCCACATTGGGCTCAGCAGGAAGCCTGTTTCCTCCTCTCTGCCTGCTTGTGATCTCTCTCTTTCTGTCAAATAAATAAATTAAATCTTAAAAAAAAAAAAAGAAAAAAAATAACTTGTTGTATATCCAGAAAATGGACTGTTATTCATCACTAAAAATAAATGAGCTATTAAGCCATGAAAAGACACAGAAGAACCTTAAATACATATTGCTTGGTGAAAGAAGCCAATCTTGAAAAGGCTGTGAATTCTATGATTCCACCTGTTTGACTTTCTGGAAAAGGCAAAACTATGAAGACAGTAAAAAGATTAGTCATTTACAGGGGTGGAGGGGCAGTGAGAGGAGGAATAAGTAGACTGAGCAGAGAGGATTTTTAGGGTAATGAAAACTATTAAGCTATTTCATATGATGCTATATCCTGGATACATGACATTAAGCATTTCTCAAAACCTATGGAATGTACCACACCAAGAGTGAATCCTAGTATGAATCATGGATTTAGGGGGATAATAACATATCAATGTAGGTTTGTGGAGTAATAACAAATATACCACTCTGGCGAGGGATCTTTTTTAAAAAACTTTTTTTTTTCAAGTTTTTAATTTAA